>ML785373.1:195001-209823 GCA_009831015.1 Picea engelmannii | reverse complement strand
AGCACCAGTGGAGGAGCATTCTTCTTGGGTAACTCCTTAGTATCCTGGCTTAGTAAAAAGAAAGGTTCCATCTCTCTATCAACCACAGAGGCAGAGTACATTGCTGCTGCTACCTGTTGCACATAGGTATTATGGATGATTCAAACACTTGCAGACTTAGAGGTAAAATATACTACACCGATCCCAATTCATTGTGATAACACAAGTGCCATTAGTGTGTCTAAAAATCCTCTCCTCCACTCCAAGACAAAACATATTCCCATAAAATATCACTTTCTGAGAGAGAAGGTCACCAATCAGATTGTTCAGGTCCATTACATTCCCACTACAGAACAAATTGCAGACATCTTTACTAAGCCCCTCGCCAAGACAACGTTTGAATATCTCAGACAGAAGTTGGGTGTCATTTCGTTTCATACCTAAAAGAGTCCATCTTGTTAGGGGGAGATTTGTATTGTGTGATTATCTAATTCCTCCTAAATTTACTGCAATAGCTCAGGGGGAGCATGTCTCTTCTTTGACATTGATGTCAAAGGGGGAGAAATTCGGGTGCCTTAGTTGCCATCAATGCCAAAGGGGGAGATTGTTGGAAAATGTTTAACAGATAGCATATGCTTGTCATTGATGGCAAGTACAACAGTGAAGATGGCAGGATCAGAATGTGCATCGATGGACAAACAGGAACAACGTAGTCTCAGGAGGAATTAGTGCAGATTCGAAATTCTTCCAAGTAAGAAGGATGTGTAAACTTGGAGGAGAAGCGTCACTGATCGTTGGATCCCATCCAAAATTCCCGATAGCATGAGGGCCGTCAGATCTGAATAAAAACAAGAAGAGCATGCACTGAAGAGAAGGATAGATCTTAGGCGTCAGATCTAAGCGAACTCGGAAACTCGTGAGTGGAAGAGCCAAGGATTTGGTGTCAAAGGTCACGAAGCAGCGAAGTGGAGAGAAGATCAGGACCGTCCATTTGTGAAGGATGTGTAGCAGAGATCGGAGAGATCTCGCGAACTCGGGGGTTCGCAGGATAAAGGCCCAAGTATTGGGTGTTCAAAGTCGCGAGGCGCGAGGTCGCGAAGCAGCGAAGTGGCGAGAAGATCAGGACCATCCATCTGTGAAGGACGCGTGGAAGAGATCGGAGAGATCTCGTGAACTCGGGGGTTCGCAGGAAAAAGGCCCAAGTATTGGGTGTTCAAAGTCGCGAGGCATGAGGACGTAAGGCGGCGAAGTGGCGAGAGACTTATAGCCGTCCATCTGGGGGGACAGGTGGCGAGAGATCGAGAGATCTTGCGAACTCGAGAGTTCGCAGGTTGAGAGTCCAAACATTGGGTACTCCAAGTCGCGAGGTCGTGAGGTAGCGAGAGAAGGACAGCCTACGGATCCGAATCATAGGAGGACCGTTGGATTGGCGTGGGGGATCACACGTGGTGAAAGATCGTCATTTTGCTGACTGGAAATTCAAAGGAACAACGAGATGCGATATCGCGATTTAATCGTGGTTCGTTGGATCAAGAGGACACATGGTGAAAGATCGTCATCTCGTTGATTGGAAAGTCAAAGAAACAACGAAGATGCGAGATCGTGATATAATCAAGGACCGTTGGATCAAGAGGACGTGTGGCGAAATATCAGAGAACCATAAAGCTCCATCTCGGAGTCTTGCCTATCGCGACTTGGAGTGACGAGAAACTCCAGCGAAGAAATAGCGATATGCGAGATCACGATAAGATCATGACCGTCAATACACCAAAAGATGTGGATCGTTGATCTGATCTCCATCTCGGAGTCTCGGCTATCGCGACTTGGAGTAACGAAAATCTCCAATGAAGGAACAATGAGATGCGAGATCACGATGAGATCAAGACCGTTGATTCACCAAGATCATGAACCGTCGATCAGGGTGGATGAAGATCAAGATTTCGACTGTCTCAGAAAAGACGAAGAGTCTTAAACTGCAAGAGAGACTGAGGAATCTCAGCATAACATACAGTGATGGTGGACACGCGGGGCAAACCACCAGAGAAGCTGAAGAGCCACGATGATAATCAGACAGAGCACTCGAGAGGTGGAGGATAATGACGCAGAGTCTGCATGCAGAGGTATGGCGAACATTGCATGCACAAGGTGCACAGAAGCTATAAATACATGGTACAAAGAAGATATTAGTTGGTTGTTGTTGTTGGATGTTGTAGTGAGTGTTGTTGGGAAAGGTAATTCAGGTGTGAAGAAGGAGGAGAGTGCAGCAGTTGAATAAGCACAGAAGAGGAACTGTGCAGAGAATGGAGATGGCGCACAGAGCATAAAAAGAAGAAGACCAGAAAGCGCAAGGGATGTGAGCAGAAAGGCAATGAGGCAGACAGAGCAACGAAATACAGCAGAACAGTGATAAGTCGGGTAAGCCATTGTTGAACAATATATCACTGTAATAAGTTTCAGAAGCAAAGATTTATATTTCAAGGTGGTTGGGAGGTGCTAGGGAGGATTGTTGTCCTCGGAGGTTCAAGTGGGTGCTTGAACACAGGAAGTTGGTGCTTCCTTCTAGTTGGTGCTAGAAAAACCTGGGAGTTGGTGCTTCCTTCTAGTGGGTGCTAGAGAAAACAGAGAGTTGGTGCTCTCAGCAAGTTGCAGCTTGCTAAACAGAGGTTGTAGCCTCATTATGAGTTGGTGCTCATATGTATGATAATGTAAAGATTGTAACCATTACTTATCATATAAAGAAAAAGAGGTTTTTACCCTGTATGGGTTTCCTCGGGAAATATTTGTCTCTGTGTTTCTCATATATGTGACTGATGTTGAATGTGCCATTGTTTATTTCCCTGCATTATTGTGATCATCATTTAGTGTCTCAGCAAAAAGTTTAAAAGAAGCATAATTGTTTAAGCATGGTAACAACTGATTCACCCCCCCCCCACTCAGTTGTCCAACAGGTTGTGCCTCTTGTGTCTTGAAAACTTGTCGCAATGATGTTGTGCCTCTTGTGTCTCAAAACTTGTCGCAAAGGGATTGTGCATCTCGTGTCTAGAAACTTTTTTCAATGAGGTTGTGTCTTTCGTGTCTCAAAAACTTGTTGCAATGGTGTTTCACCTTTCGTGTCTCAAAACTTTTCGTAATGGGGTTTTACCTCTCATGTCTCAAAAACTTGTTGCAACAATGTTGTGACTCTTGTGTCTCGGAAATTTTCGCAAATGGGTTGCACTTCTCATGTCTTGAAAACTTGTCACAATGATGTTGTGCCTCTTGTCTCGGAACTTGTCGCAAAGGGGTTGTGCCTCTCTTGTCTAGAAACTTGTCACAATGAGGTTGTGTATTTTGTGTCTCGAAAACTTGTCGCAATGGTGTTGTGCCTTTCATGTCTCGAAACTAGTCGCAATGTGTCGTGCCTCTTATGTCTTGAAACTTATCGTAATGGGGATTTAATACTTATTACATGTCGCACACGGTATGGGACTCAATAATTTGGTTTTAATACCACTTCCATGTTGCACATTATAGAGGACTCAACAATGTGGTTTTAATACTACTTCCATGCCACATGTTGTAGGGGACTCAACAATGTGGTTTTAATACTACTTCCATGTCGGACGTTGTAGAGGAATCAACAATGTTATTTTAATACTACTTCCATGTCACGCGTGATAGGCTAGATTGATGAAGTGTGGCACATCTATCACGGTTGATCTAGAATATTTTTCAACGGCGCGATCTCTATGTGACGCAATACTATTTCTCTTGAGCTTGCATCCTACGTGATTTGTGAGTGATGAAACGTTATTTCTCTTGTGCTTGTGTCCTGCATGATTTCTACACGATGCAACACCATTTCTCTAGGCTTGTTTCCTACGCAATGCAGTGCTATTTTTCTGATCTTTTGTCCTGCGCACTGTTGACATCAATGACAACCAGAATTCCAACAATCTATGCGCAATGCAACACTATTTCTCATGATCTTGCATCCTACCTGATCTTTGTGTGATGCAATGTTATTTCTCTTGTGCTTGCATATTGCGCAATTTCTGCTTGATGTAGCGTTATTTCTATGACTGTGTGATGCAACGCTATTTCTCTTGATCTTGCATCTTGTGCAATCTCCGCGCGATGCAACACTATTTTTCTGATCTTGTGTCCTACACACTTTTGAAAGCAATGATAACCAAACTTCCAACAAAGTCCTTGTGTAAATTATGTATAGATTTGTTAATAGAATATTCATGTGCTTATCTGATTCCTTTGTATATCATTGGGGAGAGGTGTTCAACTATTTAATCCATATAGGATCCTCTTTGTTTTATCCAGTGTTGTGCAGGTTTGAATCGTAATCGATCATCTATCATCGAAGAATCCATAATTGAGTCATTTGGAGTTGTGAGTGAACAATGATCAATTCATGTTCCGCGTGCAAGGCGAACCAAAGGTCAAAGAAACCCTTTGTAAGGATCGAGGAACAACAACTATTGGATCATTCCATTGATGAAGAGAAGTCATTAGATCAAAATAGAGAGATATTATCAATATATGTGACTAGAGGATTATAAGCGTCAGATCATATCACAATTAATTTGTCATTGTCCGTTCCAAATCCAATCAACAGAGAACAATTGTATTGGAAGTCAAAAAGACTATGTAGAAGTCTCAATATTCGGTGGTGAGAGTAAGATCTGGTCATCCATTCCATATCCATATCGACATATGACAATGTATCAAGAGCTGGAAAACATGAGGAAGTTGAGGGAGAATCGTGATCGTTCGATCTAGATCGACGATCCTCATTACAACAGATCATGGACATCAGAGGTTTTAAAGTATTGGAGGGCCTAAAAGTTTTGAGGTCTTGACGACGAAAAACGTCACGTTGACGTAAGGAACTCCATAGAGGAAGTGACACGTGGAGACCAGGTCCCATTGTACATGTTTTCCATGGAAAAAAACTGAATATAGATCGACGACTCAGATTAGATATCGAGTACAGATCAACGTCCCATATCATTGTGGGAATCGTCCCTTGGTGACTTCTACCTTTGCAAGAGTGTTAAGGATTGGACGAAGGAGATTAAATATTTGGGACAGAATATTGACGAACCTCGTCATTTCTTATTTCATCCATTGGGATTTTTTGGTTGATAAGAAGTGGTGTAAGTCCTGATGTCCTGATGATAAGATATGTCATGTTGACGTAAAGGCGTCCACTGAGGAAACAAAATGTGGAAGCAAGGTTCTGTACTGATCAAGGTTTCATGGTGGCCCACATCATGAGTTGAATTATAATTAGATGATAATCAATGATCTATATTGGATCCAGATCTAGATCCAAATCAATGGTGTTCATAGTTGAACGATATTGTAGAGGAAGAGATCGTGACGGTTGATCACCGGCAAGATCAATAGTCCAGGTCATTTCAGACCGCAACCTTCGAGAGTTCTGGTAGTTGGGAAGTGTTAAAAAGTCCCAACGTCCTGGGACCACTATACATGGAAGTCATTTATTGAAGAACATAGATCAACGGCCATCAGAATGAGTGGGGTAGCAAAACTAGAAGATCCACCATCAATCATCAAAATGGATCAATGGTGAACTGAAGTTCAATGATCCCACAACATAGTTAGATCCAATTGTCGATTGGGAGAGGATATCCACAACCAAGGTTGAACGTGTATCGGCAAGGTGCTCGAAGTTTAAAGGGTCACCACCCACCGAGTGGTTTATGCCACTAAATCTTGTCGTCATAGACTATGGTCACATGGAATGAGAGTGATGGAAGTTAAGTGTCATGTTTTAAGCACGAGTGGATAAGAGTCGGTCACAGTCACTTGTCATGTGGATGAAAGGAGATATTAACTTCTAGACTTTAGGTGCTAGTGGACTAGTGTGAAAATAGAGCATTACATAGCTCTATAATAGAGGAATTAGGCATGTATAAAGAATTATAGAATGGCTCGAGCTTAGAGTTGCAGCAGAGTAAATGTATAACTCTGCACTTGTGGGAAATTGACCTAGTGTGTCGTTATCAGAAAGGACAAACCTAACCCTCAAGGGGTCAATTCCTTAAAGAAAATAAGAATTATATAAAGGAAAAAAACAAAGAGGAAGAACACACAAATCACAGGAATAGAGGACCATATCCATGATATTGAAAAAGTATTAATGAAGAAGAAGTTTCTCCTACCCCATTTAGCCTTGAACCTATCAAGGAATTATGTCCAACTTCCTCAACAAGAAAGAAATTGTAGAGAAAGAAACCTAGGGAAAGGGAAAGGGCATAAGTGCAAAGCCCTACATAAATCCATACAACACACTTATAGGACATTGAGGAAAATTCATAAGATACTTCCAGTACAACAATGCAATCTGAGAAATTCATGGAGTAGTTGAGAGAAGAAAATGTAGAAATTGACAAGTGGAGGTTAATAGATCAATCAAACACAAAAGGAGTTATCTCTCTAGAAGAGGACCACCATGTATTATCTATTTTTTAAGAGAAGTCACATATCTTGAAATTGTGAACCTAAACATTATTAAGGAGCTAGAAAATGAGAATCTCACCTTAGGGGAGGAACAAGAAAGGAAAAGGGAGGAAACTCAAGATAACAATGAGAGGATTGTGTTATTGGAAAGTTCAATTGTCAAAAGTACAGAGTTTGCAAAGGAATTGTTATCCTATGGGCCACCAACTAGAGCATATGCATTATACTTAAGGGAGAAATGGTATAAGTTTTAGTTGCACAAGATTGTTAGCCACTTACCATTTCAATTGGATAATCAGAAAGATTCCAATGAGGTATACCACAGTTGTCTTTAAAAAGAAAATATTTTTTTGTGTGAAATTTTTATCTCCATAATTATGCACTCCCTCACCCTTTTAAGTGGTCTACCAATCCATATGTGGGATATGTGCAACTAAGAGATTTTTTCTCTTAGATGCAGAATGAAGAGAATAGATGCATTGAGGCTTTAGTGGCATAAAGAAGAAGAACTTACTATGAGACTTTCGGTGAGGATTGAGACCACCAAACTTGGAGAAGTGTTGAAAAAATATTCCCATGTGATTTTAAATGTAGAGTTAACCCAAGTACCGAAAGAAATATGGTAGGAAGCAATAACACAATATCATAAGATTATGAAAAAATTAGGGGATAAGTTGTTGCGATTTTCTTTAGGAACCCACCCTTGAATTAAAAAGTGCATATCCACACCCTTTTCCAAGATTCAGAGCTAGAGTGAACTTGAATTGGATAGCCTAAGGTTTAGGTTTCCCTTACTCTTGCACCCAACTCCATCTTGGATATCTTGAGGAGAAACTAATATGGCCATAGAGAAAAAGAGATGGAGTGAGGTGCACAAGAAGCAGGTTATCATACCAAAGATGTCATCACTCATTTCATAGATGTTATCACTCATTTCATGGCATAATATATTAGGGAAGTGTGTATAGATAAGTAGCTAGAGGACAAGGAACAATATCATGGCACATCATCAATTTTGATTTCATTTTTTAATATGTTGCACAAAGACATGCAACTCTTTAGTTGGGGGTATGATGAGCCCCATGATTATCCAATGTTGCTCATATTTTCACATCTATTTATGTTCATAATCACTACCTAATAACCTCAAATGACTAATACATTTCCAAACACTTACTTAAATAGCCGAATTAGATATTTTTTAACATTTGTTGTATAAATTGATTTGTTTGGCTTAATTTCAAATGAACATGAAAAATGGATGGTATATTTTTTTATGTTTGAGTTTATATTGTTGATTGAATGATATGAATTAACATTGATTGGAAGACTAGAGTATGTTATAGAGTTTTTTTACCAATATATGTTATAGAATTTTGTTTACCAATCATTGGAACTGATTCCATGTAGCCACTATGGAGAGGTTTGATTCCCTAGATAACTACGTCACCTTTAAAAGCTATAGCGGTACTTTGATATGGAAAACAAAGGGAAGTATCCATTAACTCAATTAATGGATACTTCAATTTATGAAGATGATTAGATAAGATGTCAATACAAGAGACATCCTTTAACTCAATTAAAGTTCAAATCCCAAATCTTAGATATATCCTAGATTAGGTTTAGTAGGAGAAGCAAGCAATGAATCTCTAAGCTCTGTTACGCTTAAGTGGGAGTTCAAATAGGTAGGCAACCTCCTTGCATTTCGGTATTTTATTCATAGAACCATCAAAGCTATACTCTTGATGTTGTGAATCTAGTTTGAACTCTTTAGTTGAGAATATAGTTTTTTAATCAATGTAATTTTTTCACCAGTCTTGAATAAATATTTAACATAAACTTTGACTTAAGAAGTATTTAGGGGGTGGTAGGACTGCCTTTGGTAGGGCCCAATCAAGGGGACAAATTCTAAAATCATACAAGTATTTAGAGGGGTGGTAGGACTCTCTTTGGTAGGGCCCAATCCAGGGGACAAGGGCATAAGTGCAAAGCCATACATAAATTCTTACAATTCATTTTGAGATCTCTTTTATGAAGTTCAAAGCACTCAATTATTCGAACCAATCTTAACAAATTTTTATCATTGTTATTTATATAGAATTTCTCATAATATAAACACTACACATAGATAATTATAAGAAAAAATTAATGTGAATTGAAATTAAAAAATTAAAAACTAAAAACTCTACGATGCATTATTGAACGCATCTGCGATGCAAAATTAAACACTACAATGCACTATTGGATGGGTCTACAGTGCAGTATTAAATAGATATGTGGTGCACCCTGGAATGAGTCCCATATTTCCCATTGTAGAAACCTTAGTTGTGAGAGAATTGAATGTGTGGTTGCCTTTCATATTTTTGAATGATTTATTTAAATTGCATAGTTTGAATGGATCTCTGCAGTGTTCTCTAGCGATCTCTACGGTGTTGAGATAAGAATTATTTATCTCTGCGGTGTAATTTTTTGAAAGGGACTTTTATGTACATCTTTGAGTGGTAAGAACTCCACGTGGATCTCAAAAAAAAAACTCAGTGGTGAACCCTAGAACAATAATAAACATAGGGCGAACACCCTACAATTAATAAGAACTCTGCGATGTGAAAGAACTTAGTGGTAAGAATTCTTTGGTGTGAAATAAATCAATGGTAAGCATGGATTTGAATGGTGAGTTCTAGGTTGCAATGATTTTTTTCATTCAAACCCCACCTTAAATCAAGTGCACAAGTTGTTTTTGCCTCTTATTTATTTCTTATGCTTTCTAATATGAGTTCCAATATGAGTAGTTCACCACATATATCAAAATCGCTCAAGGGGAGATCTAGAAAACAACTCTAGACAATCTGTGTGAATATATAGAATCATTAGAAAAACAGAGAGAAGAAAGAGAAGTTCAACTTCAAACAAAGTTAAAAGCAATGCTTGATAATACATTTATATTGAAGAAAGAGAAGTCCAACTTCAAACAAAGTTAAAAGCAATGCTTGATAATACATTTATATTCTTCAGAGTCAAGTTTTAGACTCGGATAAATAATAGAATATTAGGATTGAAGTCTTAGCTGTAGAAAATGGAGGTTAGATTGCAAGAAATAGAAAAACAAATCCAATAAAAGAAACAATCAACCCAATGATAAGAGGTCAAAGAAAATAATCATCTTAGGGACAAGATTTAATAGCTAGAAGAAAAGCTAATAAACAATTTGACCTTAAATAGTTTGGAACGTAAATTGGGTATCAAACTCATTACAAAGGAAATAAACAAGTTCATAGAGTTAGACCATGAGCATAACAAAAGAGTCTTGAACCTCATTATTTTTGTTATAAAAGAGCATAAAGATGAGGACATGCTTGCAACAATCAAGGAAGAACTAAAAAATAAATCACAAATCGAATCAATGTGTCTCATAGAAGAAAAGAGGCTAGGAAAAATAATTCAACATAAAGATCGATTGAATCTGGTTAAGGTAAGCTTTAATGACCACAAATATGACATACTCACCAAAAATCCAAGCTTAAAAGGGTCGGGAATATTTATAAACGAAGACATCATTCCATAAGACCAAGTGGAATTTAGGAAGGAAGTTCAAAGGGTAAAATAAGCCAAGAAGGAAGGAAAATGGGCAACAATTAGGAATAAAAAAGATGTTATCCGGGATAGAGACTTGAAAGATAATAATAAATAAGAATTTGTGACACTTTGGATCCTCTCATGGCACTGTTGAGGTTTTCCATGGAGCAAAGTACCTATATTAAGCTGGATCCCAAGTGAAATTGATATTAAGTTAGTATTGAAGTGAGTGGACATTATCACATTTATTTTTTAAAAAAATTGTATATCCAATTTAATTTCTAAATTAATAAAAAAATTAGTGAAAATAATGCTCTATAAAAAAGTTATAATCAATAATTATCATTTATATAAATTATTCCAATAAAAAATATCAACACAAATAAATATAATTAAAAGAAAATTCTTATTATGGAATAAAATTCCAACAAATTAATGTCACTATAATAAGATTATAAGATTGTATGCAACATTACATAATAACATTCTCAAGTCTAATACAACACTTAAGCCATGACATTCAAATTGCCAACGATATTAGAGATAAAGTATGTTCTCACATCAAGCCAAGCACTTTCAATCCAAACCAAACATTTAGATTGAGAAGTCATCTATATCTCAAAATAGTTATGTGTGTAAAATAATTCACAACACACACAACACAAAATTAGGAGACTAATAATTTGGAATAAAATCTCAACACATGGATATGTCATTCTAATAAGATATCATGCAACTTTGCATAGATAACAACCATAAGCTTGTGATAACCCATGAGGTACAACAAGAAAATTGTCGATAATGTTAGTATTGAAGTAAGGGAGTATGTATCACATCAACTAAGAGACTTGCACTACAAATCTAATTTTTGGATTGACAAAGATTTTGGTGTGGATAATTTCTTATAAATGATATTTTTCTTGCATGTATTAAACTAAAAACATAGCATATAATACCACATATACAACAACCACAAACCTAAACTAACCTAAAATTCATCACATTAAAATTGTTGACAATATTAGTACCGGTTAAAGGAGAACATTGTCACACCAACTCAAGTATATACACCCCTAAACTAACTTATAAATTGACAAAAGTTTTATTATGATAATGTCTTATAAATTTGCATCTTTATTTAACACTTATTATATCTATGAAATTACTCACAACATACATTAGAAAAAAATATTAATAAAATAAAATCCAATATTTTATTTATATAATCATCACAACTCTAAAGCAATCCATAACTATAAAATTAGAAAAAAATATTAATAAAATAAAATCCAATATTTTATTTATATAATCATCACAACTCTAAAGCAATCCATAACTATAAATTTCTTAAAAAATAAAGAACAAAATATATTCAAAACTAAATCACTTGTATACTTCTTCAAATTATTTTTACCTTTATAATGTGTGCAAATTGACTTTTTAATTATTTRATCATTAAATAATGAAATCAATTATCCATTTTTCATTAATCTTACCTTTAAGTACTCCATTTACTTTATAAAAAATTTAAGTTTGTAATAATATATATATATATATATATATATATATATATATATATATATATATATATATATATATAACAATCCATCATAAACATATTGAGTATTGTCCTCTATCTAAACTTTCAAATCACTCCGATGAGAAAGTAAGTGTTATTCTTTGTACCTCCAAACCAAAATCTAATAGTATCTATAGTATCTCTATTCTTTTCAAGATAGGACAAAGAGAAACTCATGATTGTAAAATTGAAATATTGTTTATGCTTATGCTTTGGGATAGGTGCATTTACTATTTGGCGATGAGAAAGCAAGCACTGATTATTGGATCCACACATTGTACTCCATGGATGGATGCACAAATATAAACATGAATTTTCACAATTTAGGGTACTGAAATGTTTAATATAAAATCAAGTTTATTGTTTTTATTATAATTAAGAAAAGTTAATATTTTATTATAATAAATAGTTTGTTATAAATAATAATTTTCGGATAATATAAAATATAATTTAATTATGTTTATGGATTAGGTAGTATAAAAGATGTGTTGAAAATAAAATTATTATTATTATTAAGAAAAGTTAATAGTTTATTATAATAAATAGTTTGTTATAAATAATGGTGTATTTATAATAAATAGTTTATACAGTATGAGTGGGTCTAATGGTTAAGAACATGTATTTCCTCTTAAGAGGTCATAAGTTCAAATCCAGAGGGGGGTAGGGTATGTATACCTCCGTAAACTTTACCAGTCAAATCGTTGGGGATCTCATACACCAAATTCACAATTTTTACCGTGAAATGTTACGATTTTCATTTTGATTCAATATTTAACAAACAAAAACACAAAACATAAAGTATCATTATGATGTTATAATCTTAAGACTTTATGTAATTTTTCAATTTTCATTCCAGAAATATACTAGATATAAAATTAATTACATATTTTAATGCTACAGTTTTTTGAATGAGTTGTAATGACTCCATAATGTACATTTATGATATGGTTTGTAAATGTTTTTAACTTGAAGCCCAAGGAAAATGCCTAATTAGCCAATGGTTATGAGTTCAAGTTGTAGATTTGGTTATACTCCTATACTTAAAGTATACTTAAAGATTGTGTACAAAATAAGAAAATATGATATACAATAAAATAACCACCAAAATGGTTGGAAGGAGCACAAGAGGGCTAATAATGAGTCAGGAAAGGGGAAGAGGAAAGGGGGTCCTTGGGAAGATAAAACCATTAAAATAATTTGCAACACGCCCTCTGAAATGTATTACATTTTTTTCAATCATTTATTAAAACCTTTCTCGGTTACCTTTAACCACATAATAACCAAGAAGAAAAACATAACATTACTTAGAAGACAAGTATGCATTATAAATGGAAAAATATATAACATCTAAGTTTTATTAGAGAATGTTCTTCCATAATTCTCCCATTATTACTCATGCGCATGAAGGAACTTGTATGCCCTTTCATGGTCGCCATATTTTCTATAACTAGTGGCGAGAGCCCAGGGGATTGAGTGGTTTGGGACTGTATGTAATATATAATGATTGTTGCCAGTAAAAGATGGAATGCATTGGATTGAAGGGATAATCCATGGATGTAGAGTGAGTAGAGAGGATTACTAGTGTGAAAACATGTTACCCACTTGTCTAAGATTATGATTGATTGTATATAAGCCAAGGTCTACCAATCATGACACTCAAAGGACAATCAACAAATCAAACACTCATTGTCTACATTGGAGTATTGGAGAGGACATATTTCCTAGAGATTATATGGAAAAAACAGAATCCTTACCTTATATTGTGTTTGGATAAAAGAGTGGATTTCGTGGTTGATTGGAGGTTGGGTGTGTTGCCTAGCAGATTTTTCCTACAAGGAATTTGATTAGGTGTGTGGTTCTCATTGTGATCTAAGTATTGTGGGTTGGGTTGAGTGAAACAAATTCCAATAGCAATCCTTCTCCCTTATGGTATCATAGCCCAACTTGGGGGTGGAATCTACAATAACTTCATGTAGTTGGGTGGTAAATCACTTCTTTGCAATCGATTTGGTAGACATTAATATTCTAAGTAAAGATTATCCAATTGAACTCACAACTAGAAAATCTAACTAGACAATGAGAATAACAAATATTAATTAGAGTGCCTTAATGACCAAGAGAAGTGGGCCCATGCACTTGATACACCGTATTACTGATGTCGCAAGCACAAAGAAACAAATATGTGGAAGTGTCATCCTTAATGATGTAGAAAGCAACGAAGCAACAAATATGATGTAGCATGTATGTATGAGTCATCCTTGAATTCATGTGATTATGTGACTAGATAATATTTGGTTGTTACAAAATACATCCTTGTTTTTAAATCTACCAAATGTGTGGGAGAGCTCCATTAACTTGTAGGTTCTCATTGTTATGGAAATCAATTCAACTACTTAAATATATTAATTATTATACTATTTGAAAATATAATTGTTAGTTTATAAGGTGAATTCATAAGTGTTGGGTATGTGTTATATTCTTTGCGCGACTAGATCTAGTGTTTGTGTTGGGACGAGCATGTAGAGGGATTAGAGGGGGGCAGGGGAAGGTGCGCTAGGCCCCTCCCTACTGAGGGGGTCGTAGGGGGGAAGAGCTCCCCTATCCGGGGGTTCACAAGGGACGGGAGCCCCCCCGCACGGGGGTTCAAGGGAAACACTCCCAAAAAAAATTTATTTGGTGTTTTTTGTGTACGTTTTTTGGCGGTTTTTCAGCATATGGTTTTCACCGATGGTTTTCTATCACAGTTAAGGAATTAGGGTTGTTGACTAATCTCGGTCAATGGATTAGGGGTTTTGGATTCTACGGGATCCTATATATTGTATTGTATTGTAAAAATGGAGATATGATGAATAGAATATTAGAGGTGTGGCTCCCCCCTGACCAAGGCGTTCGTAGGGGATGGGATCCCCCCTACATGGGGGTTCAGAGGCAACGCTCCCCAAAAAAATTTATATGGTGTTTTTTGCGTTTGTTTTTTAGCAATTTTTCGGCACATAGTTTCAGCGATGGTTTTCTAATCTGGTTAAGCAATTAGGGTTTTTTACTAATCTAGGTCAATGGATTAGGGGTTTTGGATGCTACGAGATCCTATATATTGTATTGTATTGTAAAAATGGAGATATGATGAATATAATATTAGAGGTGTGGCTCTAAATAGGTTTTTGGTTTTCTTGATTTAGGTTTCCAACGTAAAAATCTCTATGTAATGTGT
>ML785373.1:179188-194873 GCA_009831015.1 Picea engelmannii | reverse complement strand
TTGGACTCTTTAATGAGAGTGGCCTAAGGATTTCAGGAATGGTGGCATATCAGAGAGAAGGGATTTTGACTACTACACGGTAAAGTTATAGTTGAAGTTGTGTCTAACTACTCTTTGGATTTTGATTTCTATGAATATTGTGTATATGGGAAGAAGAATCGGGTAAGATTCCCCTCTGGTGCAACGAGGGTAGAGGGAATTTTACAGTTGGTGCACAGTGATGTGTTTGGACCTGTTTCAGTTCCATCGCTAGGAAAATATGTATACTATCTCATTTATAGATGAATCTCAAGGAATAATTGAATATATTTTCTCATCAAGAAAGTCTTTGACAGGTTTAAAGAGTTTAAGGCTCTTGTGGAGAATCAAAAAAAGAAAATAATTAACGTGTTGAGGATGGATAATGGTGGAGAATTCTGCAAAAATGAATTTGAAGAATTATGTAAGAAGTGTGGTATAGCAAGGTAGAAGAATACTCCATAAACACCTTAGCATAATGGAGTTGCAGAAAGGATGAATGGGACGCTAATGGAAAAATCAAAGTGCATGCTCAGTGGTGTCATGATAAGACAAGAATTATGGGCAGAGGTAGTGGGTAATACATGTTACATGTTCAATCAAACACCCTCGTCAACATTGGATGAAAAAAATCCACACTAGATATGGAATGGTAAGAAACCCTCTCTCACGCACCTCAGGGTATTTTATTGTGAAGCCTATGTTCATGTTCCAAAGGAAAACAAGAGTAAGCTAGATAAAAAGGATGAGAAGTGTATCTTTATTGGGTATAAAGATGGTTTGAAAGGGTATAAGATTTGGAACCTAGAAACTAAGAAGGCGGTGTATAACCGAGATGTGGTATTTAGAGAAATCAAAGATGTTGTCAAACGGGAAGTCCTACCAAAGAAGGAAGAACCATAGAATGTAGATTTTGAGTTATAGGATGGTGAATCAAACTCTACATCAGAACAAGAATCAAAATAAGAAGATCCTCATACTCTATTATTGAGAAGATCGGTTTGGGAAATAAGGAAATTGGAAAGGTATACTCCACCTGATTTTCGTTCAAATTTTTCTTTGTCTATTACTGTGATGATCCTAGAACTGTTAGGGAGGAAGTGGATTCAGAGGATGGAAAACTCTAGAAAAAATCCATGGTTGAAGAAATTACAACCTTGGACAAGAATGAGGCTTGGGATCTAATGGATTTGTTGACTGGAAAAAGTCCCATTGGTAAAAAATGGGTGTTTAAGAAGAAGCTAAATGCAAAGGGAAAAGTGGAGAAATACAAAGATCTATTAGTAGAAAAAGGTATTCCCAGGTAGATGGAATTGACTTTGGTGATATTTTTTCTCCCGTTTCCAAGTTAAATTCAATTAGAATTATTTGATCTATTGTTGTTGTGTTTGGTTTTGAAGTAGAAAAAATGGATGTGAAGACAATATTCCCACATGGGGATCTGGAAGAAGAAATCTACATGAAGCAGTCAAAAGGATTTGTTATGAAGGGAAAGAAAGAACGGGTATGCAGGATGAAAAGGTCTGTGTATGGGTTGAAGCAATTTCCAGGGATGTGGTATCAAAAAATTGATACTTGTATGTTGGGACTTGGATTCACAAAGAGAAAATCATATCATTTTGTGTATTTCAAATTAGTTGGTGAACGTCTTATTTATTTGGTCTTGTATGTGGATGATATGTTGTTTATATGAAATGGCAAGGAGATTATCCAGGATGTGAAAACCTGGTTTTCCTCTAAATTTGACATGAAGGATCTTGGAGCTGCAAATTTCATTTTGAGCATGAAAATAAAAAGAGATCGGGCAATCAGGAAACTCTGGTTAAATTAGAGGAAACATGTAAAGGAAATATTATTGAGGTTTAATATGCAGGAATGTAAATCGGTCAAGGTTCCTATTCTTGTAGGTGTAAATTTATATGTGGATCAGTGCCCCAAGACATAGGAAGAGAAAGAGGACGTGCAATGTGTTATGTATGCTAGTGTGATTGATAGTTTGATGTATCAAATGGTCTATACTAGACTATACATTGCACATGCAGTGGGAGTTTTGAGTAGGTATATGTCAAAACCATGGAAGGAGCATTGAACAATAGTAGAGAGGGTTTGCAGGTATTTGTGTGGCACTACTAGTTATGGATTGTGCTACCAAGGAAGACCAAGATTGCAAAAAAAATTGGACATACATGGGTTTATTGATGCAGACTAGGTTGGAGATATGGATCATAGAAGATCTACATGTGGGTATGTGTTTAACTTGTTTGGAGGAGCAATCAGTTGAATGAGAAAAAGATAGTTTGTAGTGGCACTCTCAACTACAGAGGTTGAATACATGGCAGCCACTCATGCAAGCAAGGAAGCAATATGGTTATAGATATTGTGTTCAAGTATTGGATTGGTATAACAAGTTGTAAGGGTAGATTGTGAGATTCAGAGTGCAATCGTCCTGGCGAAGAACCTAGCTTATCATTCAAAGACAAAACATATTGATGTTCAATATCACTTTGTGAGAGACATGGTTGAAGAAAACAAGGTTTCATTGATGAAGGTGGACACTTTGAAGAATGTTTCAGATTCATTAACAAAATATGTGAGCACTAAGAAGCCTCTTGGTGTAGAAGATCTATGGGCATTGATGCCCTGGATTGTTGACTATGTAATCTTGTAATTCCATGTATGCAAAGAAAAGAAAAAAGTGGGAGAATGTTAGGTATGTGTTATATTCTTTGCATGACTAGATATAGTGTTTGTGTTGTGCCAGTCGTGCAGGGGTGTTAGAGGGGGGTTCATATCCCCCGAAAAAAATAAATATAAATAAATAAATAAAATGGCATGTGGTTTTCACCAATGGTTTTCTAATTTTGGTTAAGTAATTATGGTTGTTGAATAATCTGGGTCAATGGATTAGGGGTTTTGGATGTCATTGGATCCTATATATTGTATTGTATTGTAAATAATGGATATATGATGAATAGAAGGGTAGAGGTGCAGCTCTTAAAGGGTTGTTGGTTTTCCCAGTTTGGGTTTCTAGGGTAAACATCTGTGTGTGTGTGTGTGTGTGTGTGTGTGTGTGTGTGTGTGTGTGTGTGTGTGTGTGTCTTTTATGTTTTCATTCAGAATATGTTTGCAGTAAATAATTGTACAAGGTTAAAATCTACAATAAGTAAGAATCTTGAAGTTATATATATATATATATATATATATATATATATAAGAAGCTAGAGGAGGAACTGAATTTGAGGGGCGAAAGAGTTATTGAATGGTTAAACTATGAGCATAAAATGAAAGGAAAATGAATATATTTTAGAGACAGACAAGACACATTGGTATGGGGAGAAAATACAAGTGGAGAAATTACACTATAAACTTGAGTTGGAAGGTGTCTTTTCTTTTGTCAAGAGAGGATACAAAGCAGTGGTGGGATTTGGTATGGATGTTGAAAGCACTATATAAGTCATGTATTTTCATGTGGTTACTACTTACAAACAATTTTATTACATAGGATAATCTACAAAAAGAGAGTTTATCAGGGTCCAAGTATGTGCCCGTTGTGCAAAAAAAATGAAGGATCCATTTATCACATCTTCATTTCTTTTATTTTCTCATGGGAGGTTTGGGATGTAGCAACAAAATTAATGGCATGTAAGGGGAAATGGAGTGGAGCATCATTGACAAAAGATTTAAGTTCATGTATCGAAGATAAATATGTGAGGAAGACTCGTCAATATTCTCTTCCTTTCCTGTAATATCCCCATTTTTAATCCTTGGTTTAGCAATGTATATTGTAAATACGATGTATGGTTTCGGGCCAAGTGATGTAATATGTAAACAATGTATGTTGAAAATAATAAAATAAAATCTATCATTGGTTGCGGACGGACACGAACAGAGTCATGGGGGATAAGTTTCCATGAGAGAGGGGTTTCAAGGGGGAATTATTCATGTATATTGATCGTAAGCCACCTTTCTAAAATGATTTTGTATGAAACTTATATTTTCCCTTTTGAGTGATTCTGATCCGGGATCTATTCATCAAAGTGACTTATAAAGAACTGTATTAAATGAGCATAAATCAAAGTGCACCATTAAAGAAGGAAAAGCTCAATAATGAAGAGACATAAGCATCAAATCTGAACACAAAAACTTGATAACGGAGTTCATCCCTGGTGGAATACATCTTCAGGTCCTGCTCTCAAATGGGTAGGCCTTTTTATTAACTCAGCAAAAGAATTTGGCAAAATACATAAGTATACCTCATTCTGGAATTAAGCTGTAGATTTTTTGCTCAAATCAAAAAACAGACAACACCATTGAATTTGTGGCATCAAATTACCCAAAAATTATTGTCTCCATGCCTCAATTTGACTCTGGCACTCCCAGGCCCTTGAGAAATCTCGTCTCGGTTTCCATGCCTGCTCCCTGCATTTAATTATTTGTATTGTGTCTTGAATTTTGTGACCGATCGTACCATTGAGTGCCCTCTCTCCACGTCTATGGGTGGACTCATCATTTAAGGAAAAAGTGGTGCAGACTACACAACGTAGTCTGTTGTCCCAACAATGGTGGATTCTATTGTTAAGGCATTGTATAGGGGGAGGTCCCCGGGTCGAGATGGCGAGCCTCCCCTTTTGGGTTATAGTTATAACAATGTATGTGTGTGTGTGTGTGTGTGTGTGTGTGTGTGTGTGTGGAATGGAACCTTTCCAAGTTTAGAGCAATGTTTGGATCCGTCGGAACTTGTATTTCGGCCGCCAAATTTGGCGGGGCTCCCACGGATTTGGCAGGCCCATTTTTTTTATTTTTGAAATTCGGTTTTCGGGCCCTCATTGGGAATTTTCCCACTGCTACGTGGTAGCCCATGACTAGGCTACATGGCAGCCAACCATTGTCCCACGCCAACCACTTGCACAGTCACCTACCACGTCACCTGCCACATCAGTCGGTCATGTCATCGTATGGTCTGCCATGTGGTTGTATGGACTCTGATGGCATCCATATTGATGTTGACGTCAGCAGTATGAATGCTAACTCATCCTGCTAACTGGGCTAGGTTGACCAAAACTTTGACCGTGAATATCTTTTGATCTGTAACTCCATTTGACGAGTCGTTTACGTCGTTGGAAATCTTGTGACGCGCTCTTTGCAATGATCCCAATTTCAACAAGTTTTGAGGACTTTGAATTTTTTCCCTTTTTCTGTCTGCTAAGGCCATTTTGAGCTTCTTGAGTTGCTTTTGCGAATTCTGAGTTGTCCTTAGTCTTCTTTGGATCCTTTTTGGATCATGCCTTCCCAGTGAGATCTTTTTGGACCACCAAAAGCTTTCATCAATCAACAGATAAGTGAGGGAAGAGTTCCCTCACCTCATCCTTCTTAATCCACTTTGCCTTTCTTGGATGTGTGTCCTTTAATCCTACTCGAAGATAATCAACATCACCCCTGTGTGAATTCCTTTTCCTTCTGTCCAGGATGATATATTCCTTTAACTCATCAAAGTACTCAGGAGAAAACTTATCAACTGAAGGTATTGAAACTTCCTCACCCTGATCCATAATCATGGGAGGCTCAAAAAGTTTCAAGTTCTCCACATTTACAACTGAGTAGATCTGCATATAAGGTGGAATATCTAGATGAAAAGCATTAGTACCACTTTTCTCCAAAATAGTGAAGGGTCCATAACAGATGGGCTTGATTTTCTTGCCTTCACCCTTCAATATTTCCTTGTTGATATCCATACTTTGTCTCCAAACTAGAACTGATGATTGACCATGTGTTTGTCATGTCGAGCTGTATACTGTGCTTGACTTTTCTCCAACTGTTCCTTGACTTCTTGGTGTACCTGTTGGATCCTCTGGATGAACTTGCAGGCTTTGTCTTCATTTCTTTCTTCATTTGAATCGACATCTCTCCCATACATCAAGTCCAAAGGAACTTTTGGTAAATACCCAAAACATGTCTCAAAAGGAGAACATTGAGTGGAGGAATGTAAGACTCAGTTTTAAGCATGATGTACATAGGGTATCTATTCATCCCATAACTTGGGATGCTTGTTGCAGTAGCCTTGAAGAAAAAGTACAATTGTTCGGTTAACAACCTTTGTATGTTCGTTGGTTTGTGGATGGAAAGAAGTTCTCCTCTTCAACTTGGTGTCCATCATTCTCCACAATCTTGTCCAAAAATCCCCAAGGAATCAAGTATCTCGATCCGAGATAATGGATGTGGGTAACCCAAAATGAGCCCAAACATACTGAAAGAAGAGATTGGCAATATGCTCAACAGTGATCTGCTTTTTACATGGCATTGAGATACACATCTTGTTGAACCTATCCACTACAACATACAAATAGTCATGACCCCTTTTGGACATTGGTAAACCCCCTACAAAATCCATGGAGATACTTTCCCATGGATGGGATGGAACAGATAGTGGTGAGTATAGCCCCAGTTTTATATTAGTGGGCTTACAAGTAGAACACATCACACACCCCTTTACATATTTAGTTAAAATTGCTTTCATCTGAGGCCAGTAAAAAAACCTTTGCAGATGAGCCATATTTTTTCCTACCCCAAAATGCCCAGACACAAGAGAAGTCTGAGCTTCTCATATTACATGGACTCGTTTACTTGTAGGAATATATAGCTTTCCAAGATGGTAGAGTAGTTTTCTGTGCAGACAATAGTTCTCTACCTGTGCACCATGGGTTATCTTCTCATATACTTCTTTAAAATATTCATCAATGGTATATTGTTCCACATAGCTATCATGAGATAAAGAAGCATTCTTCAAAATAATAGAAGCAGCAAAAGGAGGTCTAGAAAGCATATCATCTACCTTGTTACTCGTACTCTTTTTGTACTTGATTACCAAATAAATTTTTTGTAGGAAACCCATCCATCTTGTAATGTCGAGATTGTTGCATTTTGGTCTGTGCTTGAAGATATTGTAAGGGTTGATGATATGTATGTATGATTGGTTCCTTCCCTAACAAGTAGTACTTCCATTTCTTTACGCTTTGAACTAATGCATACAATGATTTATCATATGTAGGATAGTTAACAACAGCTTGGTTAAAAGTTTCAGAGTGGTAACAGATAGGCTTACGATATTGCATCAATAATGCACCCATGGCGTAACCGCTGGCATCTGTCTCAATCTCGAAGGGTTGTTGAAGATTTGGCAGTGCTAATACTGGTGCGGTACTGATATTTTCCTTCAAAGTGTCGAAAGATTTTTATTGCTTTCCTCCCCACTGAAAAGTGCTCTTCAAACTGGTTAAGGCATGAAAAGGAGATGCTATAAAGGAGAAGTTTGAAATGAATCTCCTCCAACATTGGACTGCACCTAAGAAGCTTCATATTTCGATTACATTTTTGGGCTCAGGCCAATTTACAATTACATCAATCTTGGAAGGATCAATTTCTAATTGTCATCCTCCTACAATATGACATAAGTACACAAGTGCAGTCTTACCAAATTCACATTTGGACAATTTTACATACAACGTTTCCCTTTGAAAAGTATCCAATACTTTCTTTACATTCCTTACATGTTCATCCTAAGTCCCACTAAATATAAGAATGTCATCTAAATATACAATCACAAAATCATCTAGAAATGGCCTGAATAAATCATTCATCACATGCATGAAATTTGTCAGAGCATTACAAAGCCCAAATGGCATAACTAACCACTCAAAAAATATTTGTTTGGTTTTAAAGGAAGTCTTCCATGCATCTTGTTCTGTAACCTTGATCTAACGGTATCCACTGCACAAATACAACTTGGTGAAATAAACAACATTCTTTAACTGATCAAGTAAATCATCTATACGAGGAAGAGGGCATCGATTTTTCACCGTGATTTTATTTAAGGCACGGTAATCAATAAAAATTCTCCATGTACCATCCTTCTTTGGCACCATCATGATCGGAGAACCACAAGGAGATGAGTTGGGCCTAATGACTCCTTGATCCAATAATCCTTGTACCTATTTCTTGATCTTTGTCATCTCTACAACTGACATCATGTACATTCCCACATTAGGAAGAGGAGAATCCTGTTGAAGATGTATTTCATGTTGGATTTTCCTCTTAGGAGGTAATCCATCTGGTTCCTGGAAAATATCATCATACTTAGAAACAATATCAATTAGTTCTTTCTTATGAGAAGGATCATATCCCTGGAAAGCATCGGATGTTCCGACATCTTTCTCCCTTACGACCATGAGTGCATAACTCTTATTAGTGTTTATGAGTCTCTTCATTTGTCCTGCACTAACAAGTGTTGTCTTTTTCCTCATGTTGTGGGATCTAAAAATATAATCCACTCCCCCCTTAGTAAGGTGATATTTTTTCTCATGATGAAAGAAGACTGCTTTTCTATCATAAAGATAAGGAATCCCCAACACTATGCCACATATATCAAGTGATACAACATCCAAATCAACTTCATCAATCAACTTTGAGGCAATAGAAATCTGACCCTACATTTCTTGGTGACATTAAGCTTTTCTTTATCACATACCCAACCAAGAGGATAAGGCTTTGGATGTCGTTTAGTTCCAAGACCCATATTTTTGAAAAGTTCTTCGGATATCAAGTTTACTTGGGAACTCAGATCAATTAATGTATCTATCTTAGTGTGTTTAGATACAACTCTTATATGAAATAATTCATTCTTATTTTGTTCATCATCATGAGATTCATTATTGGAATTTGAACTAGCATGAAGGGAATTATTACCTTGTAACCCAACTATTGTGATCTTTCCTTTGTCTCCTGAATCAGAACAAAGATCTTGTTGCACTGTAGCAATGGTCTTTGTCTTCCCCTTTCCACCGAAATGTTTCGATTTCTTCTTCGAATGTAGTTTCCAACAGTGTTCATCATCGTGACCACTTTTCTTGCAATGAGTGAAAGATGGATTTCCTTCTTCTCTCTTTACAGTGGCAATCTTCTTATCCTTCCTTTTAAACTTCTTAAACTGCTTATGTAGGAGATTGGAAGGTTTCTTTGTGGGATCTTCTTGAACATGCTTTCCCCTATTATCAAGGTGAGTGGCTTGTACACCAACTTCGTCAAGACTAGTGGGGTTAAACAATAGCAAAGTATGAAGAATATAACTGTGAAGTGCACCAATATATTTCATTAAAGTTTCATAACAATCCAAAGCAATGTTTAATGCAAGAGCTTTTTTCTTAAATTATTCTGTGAAACTTTGTACAGTTTGACCTTTACTTTGTCTTAAAGTTTGTCATTCCATCATTGCTTTATGTAAATAACCCAATGGATAAAATTTATTCCTTATCGTTGATTTAAATTCCGACCATGAGGAAAGAAGATTACCACACTTACTTATGTCTTGAACTTTTCTCTCCCACCATATGAGAGTGGTGCCTTCCAACCAAAGAGAACCCAGTTGCACTTTAACTTCCTCTTCATCAATCTGTTGAACACGACAATATACTTCAACCTGTCGGGTCCAATCATCTAGCGTTTTAGGATTAGCGTCTCCATTAAACATAGGTAAAGCAAATTTTACATCTAGCTTTAATAATGGTTTCTTAAAAGAAGATTTATGGCTAGAATGATGAGAATGATCAGAGGAAGAAGAGATAGAACTTGATGGTGAATATGGATGCTTAGGAGGGTCTCCTCCAACCCCTTGATTTACCGAAGAATTGTCATCATCTTGTGCTTAATTTTTCTTCCTTGTCTTCTTCATCCTAATCTCGTAGTCTCCATGCACTCGCTCGACCATTCCTGACATGCAATAAAAGACCATATGGAAGTTTTTCTCTTGTTCATCACGCTTGTCCTCTTCTGCCATTTTCTTCCTTCGGGATGCACGACCAACTTCAGAATCGAAAGCCTTAAGATTTCCTTCACCTTGCTTATGCTTGGCCCTAGTAAGCATTCACACTCAACAATTCAAGTCAAATATGACTGCTTTGATACCAACATGATCCAGATTATTTTCATCGAAGTGACTTATAAAGAATTGTATTAAATGAGCATAAATTAAAGTGCACCATTAAAGAAGGAAAATCCCAATAATGAAGATACATAAGCATCAAATCTGAACACACAAACTTGATAACAGAGTTTGTCCATGATGGACTACGTCTCCGGTTCCTGCTCTCAAATGGGTAGGCCTTTTTATTAACTCGGCAAAAGAATTTCGCAAAATACATAAGTATACCTCATTCTGGAATTAAGTTGTTGAAGTTTTGCTCACATCAGAAAACAAACAACACCATTGAATTTGTGGTGTGGAATTGCCCAAAAATGACTATCTCCACTCCTCCATCTGACTCTGGCACTCTCAATCCCTTGAGATATCTCGTCTCAGTTTTTGTGCATGCTCCCAGCATTTAATTCTCTGCACTGTGTCTTGAATTTCATACCCAGCGGTACCGTCGAGTGCCCTTTCTCCTTGTATGTGGGTAGACTCGGCATTTAAGGAAAAAGTGGGGTGGACTACACAATGTGCTATGTTGGCCCAACGGTGGTGGATGCTATTGTTAAGGCGTTGTATAGGGGGAGGTCCCGGGGTCGAGCCCGTGGGCCTCCCCTTTTGGGTTATAGTTATAAAAATGTATGTGTGTGTGTGTGTGTGTGTGTGTGGAATGGAACCTTGCCAAGTTTGGAACATTGTTTGGATCCGTCGAAACTTGTATTTTGGCCGCCAGATTTGGTGGGCCTGTTTTTTTATTTTTGAAATTCAGTTTTCAAGCCCTCATTAGGCATTTTCCCACTGTCGTGTGGCAGTCAACCATTGGCCCACACCAACCACTTGCACAGTCACATTCCACATCACCTGCCACATCAGCCTGCCACATCACTGTATGATCTGCCATGTGGTTGTACGGACTCTGACTTCATCTATAATGATGTTGACATCATCATTACGGATGTTGACTCCTCCTGTTGATTGGGCTAGGTTGACCAAAACTTTGACCGCAGATATCTTTTTATCTTCAACTATGTTTGACGAGTCGTTTACGCCATTGTAAATCTTGTGAAACGCTCTTCGCGATGATGCCAATTTCACTAAGTTTTGAGGACTTCAAATTTTTTCCCTTTCTCTATCTGTTGAGGCCATTATGAGCTTCCTGAGTTGCTTCTATGAATTATGAGTTGTCCTTAGTCTTCTCTAGATCCTTTGTGGATTAGTTTCAAATCCCCAAACATTAAATACATGTAAGAGGGTTCATGGAAAATGTCACCTCACATAGTTATTGAAAGGATGGGGCTGAGTACAATCAACATTGGGGAATGTGAGAGTCAACTTGCATGGGTTAAAATAAATTCAAATGGGGAAAGAAGGTAGTTTTTATAGTTGGGTAGAAGAAAGCAAATGTGTGTGGAGATATAGGAGATAGAAGGAATCCATAGTGGGCATGTAAGGAAACTTGTTGGAACTGTAATTTCATGGAGAATTAGGCTATATGTCTGTTAGTAAGATTTTGAGCAAGAAATTTGCAAAGTGAGCAAGTAATTTTCTATTGTGAGAATTCATGTTGCAGTTGTAAATTATTAGAGTCTCGATAGAGATATTTCCCAGCCAACCTATGTTGTAGCCTTGGAGGGAAGTGAGATAGCATGAGAGACTATGTGGCAAATAAGGAGATTCCATTCCTTGAGTTGTGTAGGTTGAGACGAAAGAGTGTTGGTGGATTGGAATGGATATAGGAATTAGATTTTTGTGAGGTAACAATAGACAATATTAGGAACCACCTTCTTCTAGAGGAATCGTATCCCTAATTCAAGGGTGACTTGATACTAAGAGATGGATAAACAAGCCTATAGTTGAGTGGAACATCTATCCTCTATAGGTGTTGGTTCCACATTTGCTTACAAAGATTAGTGTTTTTATCTATTTTCATTGTTTTTATTTATGGGTTTAATTGTTGTGCATTCTACTTTGTGTTATGAGTATTTATATATTGTTGTGTGCACATAAAATAGAATTGCATTCACGTTTTTAAATATTCTTATTAGTTGCATTTATTTTTTATCATGTTGCACACATTTAGTTTAATGGGTATCAGAAGTTTTGTTGGTTTAGTAACGCGTGTGCTACAAAGAGGTATCAAACTGTTGGTTTCAACAGTAGGCCTACATGGGTCTGCTAGCGAAGGGAAAAGTTTCAGTATGTGTGAATGTTGGATGAAAAAATAGTTTTTCCCAACATGAGAAATTGGGGTCAATCCCCCAAATTTTTTATTTTGGTATGATGATTGTTTGTAATGGGGGTTGATTTTTCCATTAAGTGGTTGAAATTGGCTCAAAGAGATGATTTTTTGGTTTTTTCAATGGTCGCGATGGTCGTGAGCTCAAATATGAAAAACAACTAAGTTTCAAAAAGATAGAAATTTTCTTCGATACAGTGTATATCAGCAAGGAAAATTATTTTTTATGGCCGATACAAGGAGTGTTGGAAAAGAAAAATATTTTTGGTCGATACAGGGAGTATAGGCAAGGAAAAAGACTTATGTGGTCGATAGAGGGAGTATCGGTGAAGAAAAAAAAAATTGTCAGCGATACAGTGTGTATCGCTAAAGAAAAAAATTGCCAGCCATAACTTTTAGCTCAAAAACTAGAATGAGACATAAGTACGGTCATTAGGGAGATAAATCAAAAGAGAATGTATTTGAAAGCTCTAAATTTTCATTAGCGTATCATTTTTCATCGAAAAATCAAGGTAAAGAAGGGTTTGTAGCTTAAATAATGACAATTTTACAATATGCTTAATTCTAACAATATTTGTTGCATGCACATTTTTGTAGAATTAGAGGTACATGAAGAACATAACTAGTTCCTATATGAGGAATAGAGATATGGAGGATGCTCAGAGATATTATAGTCATGAAGATGAGATCATAGGTTTACATATCAGCCTAAGGAATGCAGAGACTGATTCCAATGGACATAGAAGTAGGGTGGAGGATGTGGAGCTAGTTGAGACTATGAGAAGCTTGTAAAAAGAAGTACAAAGATACATAAAAAAAGGAAAGGTTGATAAGAGATCAAGACGACAAAATTCAAATTAATACTCAATGACTACATAATATGAATATTTTGCAAAGAAAAATCAATAGAGATTTTGGCACAAAACAAGCATCCAAATCTCATGATAGGAGAGATGACCATAAGGGATATACACACTCAAGGAGCACTAGTAGACATCATCATTCATCAGGGAACTCAACCAGAAGAGCACATGCACATTCAAAGTCAGAGATCATCTGAAGTGTGTCCCTTATCATTCATCAGAGGAGAAGGCCTGACTCGAATACTTTGCAAGCAAAGCTTAGGAATCTCAAGCCACCACCATTTGATGAAGAACATAGGAAAGGAGAAAATGTAGAAGCCTGGTTTTTGGGCATGAGAAAATATTTCCAGCTTCATAATTATTCATCAAACCTAGAGGAAAGGATTTTCATATATCATATTCAAGGGAATGCCTCCATGTGGTGGGATCAATTGAAGAATATCAAGCATATTGATGAGAAGAGAATTTCCTAGAAGTAGTTCAAGAAACACTTCGAGCAAAAGTACTTGTCAAAACATTACAATGATAAGTAGATGCAAGAATTCTTTGAGCTCAAGCTAGGAAAAATGACTATGGGGGAGTATGAGCGGAAATTCCTCGAGCTTCTAAGGTACATGAACTTCATGAAGGACAAGAAGGTGAAAATATAGAGGTTCTTGAGTGGTTTTCCATCATTTTACAAAGATTAAACCCAATTTGATGAGCCTAAGACATTGGAAAAATCCATGTGGAAGGATAAGTATTTGTATGAGCAGAACAAGGGGAGGCCAACTTTTCAAAAATCCCATGATGACAAGAAGAGAGGAAATATGGATTGGAGAAAGAAGGGATTCAAGCTTCCCTTCGTTATAAGCAGCTCTCAAGCATGCCAGTAATGAAAACCAATACAAGGTGAACCTAAAATGATATATTCCTTGGGGAAGAGGCCAAGACAACAACCCATAAAGTGTAGGGGATGTGAAGGAGGTCACTTTTATAAATATTGTCCTCACAAGGGAGATAGGATGATTATTGTACATAAAATCCAGCAAGATGACATGGTGGAGGACATGTGCAAGAACATGCTAGGGATTTATGCAGCCTTGGACAAACTATAAGTAGGCTACCAATCCCACATGATTGAGGTAGAAGGTAAGATTGATAATCATCCTAGATATATTTTGATTTATTTTCGATCTAGTAATAGACATATAGATCCAAATATAGTCGAAATGTTTAAATTGAAGAGATGTAAGCATGAAAATTCTTGGTTGGTTCAGCTAGCCACAGGTACCAAGAGGGAAATCAGTGAACTTGTCAGGGATTCCTAGTGAACATGAATGGAGTCAGGTCCAAGACATATTTGAATATCATATCACTTGGGTATTATGATTTCTTAATTGGTATAGATAGGTTAGACAATAATCATGTTATCCTATATTGATACAACAAGGTTTTTACATGCCTTGATAAGGAAGGGAATTTGATGATGGTAAAAGGCATTCCAATACCTATATCTATCAGAGAGATTTCAGCATTGTAGTTGAAAACAAGTTTTAGGAAAGGGTGAAAGATATATGTGTTGGCATGTTTTACAGGCAGCATATGCTTTTCATTGATGGCAAGTACAGCAGCGATGATCAACAGCGCAGTGATAATCAGGGAGGAGTGGCAACAATGATCGTTGGATCAACAATTCAGAATTCTCAATGGCTATCAGATATTAGTGTAGACAAGAAGAGCACATAGATATGGAGGATAGATCTTGGGAGTTAGATCCGAGTGCGAGGACCGACCATTGTAGGATCCAGGAGAATCTTCACGATCTTTAAAAGTGCAAGGTAAAGCGAGTTCGCGAATCGTGACATAGAGAGGCAAGAAACAATACCACGGGACTGTAGAAATCATGATATGATCTGAGCCATTGAATCAATATCACATCTGGACCGTTGATCCGACTCATGTTAGCAAACCGTGTCATCTAAGAACACGTGGCACAACTAGGAAATGACAAGTGTCAAACTAATTCGACATCTCAGTCACATGTAAGTCACGAATCAGAATGACACATGGCAGTTATTTGACACGTGTCAATCCACGTGTGACGTCAGCAGGCTTACATCACTTCGAGGTTTCGCGACTCGCAACTTGGAGAGTCAAGAAAAAATACCACGGGAATGTCGAGATCGCGATATGCGAAATCACGACAAGATCTTGACAGCTGATCAAGAGGACGCGTGGCGAAAGATCAGAGCACCACAAAGACTCCACTTCGGAGTTTTGCAAGTTGTGAAATTCAAAAGAAAGAGATTCAAACTCGCGAGATGCGAGATCACAATAAAATCTTGACCGTTGATCCAAGAGGGACACGTGACAGAAGATCAGAGCATGTCAAAGACTCCATTTTGGGGTTTCGCGTATCGTGACTTGGAGTGACAAGAATCTCCTTCTAAGAACTCGTGAGATGCGATATCGCGAGTTAATCGTAGCCGTCAGATCAAGGTGTGATCTAGACCGTCGATCCAACTTTATTTCAGAATATCGCCTATCGCAAGTTGGAGTGACAAGAACCTCCATCGAAGAACTCGCGAGATGTGAAATCGCAAGTTAATCACAGTCGTCAAATCAAGATCA
>ML785373.1:136579-168651 GCA_009831015.1 Picea engelmannii | reverse complement strand
GTAAAGAATGTAACTATTACTTATCATATAAAGAAAAAGAGGTTTTTACCCTGTATGGGTTTCCTCGGGAAATATTTGTCTCTGTGTTTCTCATATATGTGACTGATGTTGAATGTGCCATTGTTTATTTCCCTGCATTATTGGCATCATCATTGAATGCCTTGAAAAGTTTTTAAAAGAAGCATGATTGTTTAAGCACAGTAACAACTGATTCACCCCCCCCCCTCTCATTTGTGCAACAATATGCAACCCATATGGAAGAGCCAGCAAAGGATAAGGATCCAAGTCTCAAAGATTATCTAGTCTTAAAGGAATATGAATATGTGTTTGGGGAATTGCCAGGATTGCCACCAAAGAGAGATATTGATTTCTCTATTGAATTAATTCTTGTAGTTGCCCCAATATCCAAAACGCCCTACAAAATGAGCACACCAAAGTTGAAAGAGTTGCAAATGTAGCTAGAAGAGTTGTTGAAGAATGAGTACATATTCCCAAGCATCTCACCTTCAGGTTCCCCAATTATTTTTGTGAAGAAAAAGGATGGAACTCTAAGGCTATGTATTGACTTCAAACAACTAAATAAGGTTATGGTAAAGAATAGGTACCCTCTACCATAGATTGATTATTTTTTTTATCAACTAAAAGGAGCAAAGACATTTTCCAAGATCGACCTGAGGTCAATTTACCATCAAGTCGGAATTAGAAAAGAGGATACCAACAAGATATCATTCCATACAAGGTATGGCCATTATAAGTGTTCAGAGATTACCTGGACAAAATTTCCATTGTCTTCTTGAATGATATTTTTTATCTACTCCAAGACAATGGAGGAGCATGAGAAACATTTGAAAAGGGTGTTGAAGGTGTTGAAATATAACCAATTGTATTCCAAGCTAAGAAAGTGCACCTTCTACCAAAGGAAAATCCAATATTTGGGCCATATCATCTGAAAGTAGGGCATAGTGGTGGACCTTGAGTAGATTGAGGCAATCAAAGTGTGGCCTAGACCAAAGAATGTTACAAAAGAGAGATCTATTATGGGTTTAGCTATATACTACATGAGATTCATTGCAGGTTTCTTCGAGGTCAAACATTCAATCAATTCATTGCAAAATAAGGGAACATACTTTAAATGGACTACCAAATGTGAGGAGTGTTTCCAGTACTTGAAGGAATTATTGACCAGTGCACATATTTTAAAGGTTGTAGATTCATATGAGGATTTTGTTATGTCCACATAACCATGTAAGGAAGGGATCGGTGGAGTCCTTACACAAAATGGGCATGTTGAATGTTATGAGTCAAGGAAGCTTAAGGAGGATGAAAGAAATTATGCTACCCATGACTTAGATTTGGCATTCATAGTTCATGCATTAAAAATTTGGAGGTATTAACTCATGGGAAGAAAATTCAAGATGAAGATAGATTATAGTGGTTTGAAACACTTGTTTAAGAAACCAACACTAAATGCATGTAACATCCCCACTATAATCCCTAGTTTAATTTATGCAGAATGTAGATATTGTCAATGTTTCATGGAAACCTTCACAGGAGACCTAGCTAAAGTGAGTACAAACAAAACATATCAATAAAAGGACAAGAGACTCAATATGGAAGAATGAGAAAATATATTCACACTACTCTAATGAGATAATCAATCTATAATGAATGAAAGAGTGATACACACTCATATAGGAAAGAACGTTCCATAACTAATAAAAGAGAACAAGCATTAATATTTTCTTAGGAATGCATGCTTAATAATGATGGTCAAAAATAGAAAGTCTAAAATAGAACTAGCTCCAGTAAACTACCACTTCACTATTGAGTCGAAAATAGAAATATCTCCAACACCCCCCCTGAACATCACTATGGAGTAATAAAAAATGAGTCTCAACAACTAGGCCCTATTAGGTACTCATGTACAATGCAATCAATGAACACTGAATAAAAAAAAATGAGGAAAGAGGGAAAACTACGTGGGAACAAAAAACAACCTCAAAAGAAAATGCATCAAAAGAAGAAAAGGCAGTTGCTAGGAAATTATGTTCTTCACTCCAAGACGATCCCGCAAATTCCGAAAATTCATCCCAGTGAAGGTCTTGGTGAAGATATCGATAGTTTGTTCAGAGGAAGGACAGAATTTCAGATCAATGATCTTGTCATGTACTAGATATTTGATGAAATGCATGTGGACCTCAATGTGTTTGGTTCACTACCATTGTACTAGATCTCTACAAAATATCAGTGTGCTCTGATTGCCACAGCATATGACATTTGGACAGTGAAACTAGATACCAGGATTCATAAGGAAGTCTTGAATCCAAAGTATCTGAATGACATAGTTTACTACTCCTCTATACTCAGCCTCTATGAAAGATAAAGCAATGGTTGATTGCTTCTTAGTTGACCAGCAAATAGGGCTTGACCCCAAACTAAGAGTGTACTCGAAAGTGGACTTGTGATCTATGCCATCACTGACGCAATCTGAATCTGTGAAGCCTATGAGATCCAATGCACAGACAACTTCATAGTGAATCCCATAACTCATGTTTCCCTGAACATATATGAGGATGCACTTGGCAGCCTTCCAATGCAGATCATGGGGCTCCTGCATATATTTGGAAATTACTCCTACTTCATATGAGATATTCGAACAAGTGTGGGTCATATACAGAAGACTCCACACCAATTGTTGATATAAAGTGTTGTCCACTAATGGTGTATCCCACAAGTCTGATCCCACATAATAAGGGTGTAGGTGCATACTTACAATCTGTCATGTGGAATCTATCTAGAAGATCCCTGGCATACTTAGCCTGAGAAATTTTGATTCCAGAAGCATCCTGATTGATCTCAAGACCAAGAAATAAATTAATTGGACCCATGTTCTTCATAGAGAACCTGTCATGCAAAATATATTTGACCACAACAATGGCTGAAGTAGAGCTACCAGTGATCAAAATATCATCAACATAGAGTACTAAAATCATCAAAGATTTAGTATTCCTTAACATGTAAACATTGCAATCAGATTTACATCTAACAAAATCATGTGATAAAAATCCATATTTTCATACCATGCTCTAGGTGCCTAATTGAGGCCATAGAATGACTTCTTCAGTATGCATATTAAATATGAGTTATGAATGAACCCCAATGGCTTCTCCATGTAGATCTCCTCTGAGAGATCACTGTGAAGAAAAGAATTATTCACATCCATATGGTGAAATTCCCATGTGTTCTTCTCAATCACTGATATAGGGTGTGTTTCTGTCACTATCATCAAATCGTACAATCCTTTTCTTTTGAGTTGGAATTCGGCCTTCGTCTTCCATTCAAAATAATTGTACGGTGTGAGAATTATCACCAAATTTGAATGAATAATTAGTGTTGTATCCACTCCTCTTACTAGTTCTAAAAACCCTGCAAAAATTAACCTCAATTTGCAAGTGAAAATCTTGAAGAAAAAAAAACACTGCAAAAAGTCAATTTGTCAAGGGTGTCACACCCTACTTAAGGATACAGTGCAACACCAGCCTTAGTGTCAGACTATGGTAGTTCAAAAAGTGAAAAATTGTGGAAAATTGGGAATGAAGGGTGCGACATAGTCTAGAAATTTTAATTTCGCAAGTGTGTGTGGGGCTATCTCACCTTTCGACAGGGAGAGGGTGAAACACTATCAATTGTTGCACCTTTCAATAGGCATAGGTTGCAACACTATCACATACGTGGATTATACGCTCTCAAAAACTCGGATTTCCCTCTTCTTTGGCTTGTTTGGTTTCCTCCAAGAAGATCGACTTTGATACCATGTCAATGTTTCATGGAAACCTACACAAGAGACCTAGCTAAAGTAAGTACAAACAAAACTTATCAAGAAGAGGATGACAGATTCAATATGGAAGAATGAGAAAATATATTCACACTACTTCAATGAGCTAATCAATCTACAATGAATGAGTGAGCGATATACACTCATATAGGAAAGAACTTTCCATAAATAAGAAAAGCAAACAAGCAGTGAGATTTTCTTAGGAATGTATACTAATAGTGATGGTCAAAAATAGAAAGTATAAAATAGAACTAGCTCCAGTAAACTACCATTGAACTAGTTAGTCGAAAACACAAATATCTCCAACAGATATGAATGTGGCTATGGCCAATTGATGTAATATGTGAATATATTTTTCTATTTTTAAATAAACAAAATGTTATGCCAGCTACTGGGGAAAATGGATAGAGATGGGGGATGATTTTCTAGAAGAGAAGAGAGTGTTTAAGAGGGATCCAAAGAGGAAATTAATTATGGGTATTAATTCAACCCATTTTCTTGAATTTTATTATCATTTGGGATAACTTCTATTTTTTGTTTGAGTGTATGAGAGTGTTTGTCAACACTGGTATTCCAATAGAGGACAAACACCTTCAGTAACCACTCACACAACCAGATCATATATCAACACATCGATGTTTTCATGTGGTAAAATCTATATGGGGAAACATCCAAAACCCCAGCCAACACAGCCACTTGGAGTAATTTATTAATGCAAAAGAAAAATATTACAGAAAGATTTTACAAGAGCATTTCTCACAATCGATTATTGGAAAATGACCCTCCATGCTCTTTAAATAGAGATCATAGATCAATCAGGTGTTAAGACACAAATCAATGAAGTCATTAAGATCAAGGAAAATATGGATCATTGGATCACTCTATGTCAGGACCATATCGTGACCATCGGATTTCCTAACTACAAATGCATACTAATGCATACTAAAGAAACACACTTTTACCCAATGACACATTAGACCAAGTAGATCTTAAATAACTCCTAAGTGTCTAAATATCCTAACATCCCCCCTTAAGAGAAACTTGGGATAGGATTGGCAGATTTACAATAGTGAGACAATAGGACGATGAAGGAGGAATTAGAGCCTATCCCCCCTTAATGACAAATTCTTGAATTCCTAACATAGATCGAAGTTTGGAAAACTTCGCTTCTGTAAGAGACTTTGTGAAAATGTCTGCAACTTGATCTTCAATAGGGAAAATATCACTTCAATAGCTTTATCATGAATGAGATTTCTAATTAAGTGCATGTGTATCTCGATGTGTTTTTTGCGTTAATGTTGTTAAGTACCAAAGACCTAAATACAAAATATCACTATAGTACCTAATATATCTTAATACAATCACCACACAAGATATATGGAACAATATAGAAAACCACCACTTTATTATATCAAAACCCTTGAGGTAGGGAAACACTATACAATGGATCATATTATGGAAGGGATTCTCTCATGTTCACTTGCCTCTTCAAGGGGGCATCCTCCTATTGATATACCGCTCCAAATACAATGCTTCTCTTCATATCTCATTACATTTATTGAACCCATTTATATAGTGCTACCAACCACCTAAGAACATTCTAGAGGAGAAACCTTCTAGAAGTATAACCTTCTAGTAAGTCCTCTTACATTTATTATATCTAACTACCATAGCAAGCCTTATTTAAAACTATAGTGGACCTAGTCCACCTTACATTGAATGGCCTCCACTATTATCACTATGGGCCCCCCACTACCTCTCTAGATACCTAACATTCCATCCCCCTTATGAAAGAGTTGTCCTCAACGCTTTCTATGAGGGTGTACAACCATATATCAGGGTCCCATGGATAAGTGTGGACCATAGTTCTGAAGTATATTGGAGAACTAGGGTCCCATGTAGGAATGAAAGAAACCATGTTGAAGTATTCCAACCACCAATGTAAACCAAGGTCCCATGTCCAAGTGCTCATGTGAACTCCACGTTGAAGATATCGAAACACCATAGCCAACTGAAAATGATTCTCCAAAGAGAGACATTGTTCAAGTGGATCAAAATATGTAGAACTGGCCAAAAATTCATCCACTACTACTGGAGAATAATAAAAATGAATAAGTGTGTACATAGAAAGATCATGTTTGCTCTCTAGGATGTGCTCTACAGAAGGCAGAGTAGAGTCATCAAATAGAAATGAAAATGGTTTTCATCCCAGAAATGACAACTATCTATATACCAATCATAACAAGAATCCTCAAGATTATTCCAAGCATGTGCTTCTCGATTATATTCATCTATGATGTCCTGTATAATGTATCTCTCTTGCATTGCAATTGTGATCGCTTGAATTTTTTGAGCACCTATCTCAAGGGCTTCAATATTCTATCTAATTTCCATGAGAAGTCGAATATCCATTAGAAATACCATATATAATATACCAAAATAAATATCTTAAAATTATCTATCAAATGGCACTGATATGGTAGCAATTTGAGCATCCTATGAAAAGTTATGAACTTTGCAGTCTCGTCGTCGTCACAAAAAACCCCTAAAAATGATTGATTTTAAATCAATGATATCTTCACTTTCAGAGCTTTGATTTAGATGATTTGTTTTTTGAAATTGGGTGAAATTGTTAGAGGAACTCATATATGAATTTTTTGTTTTTGGAAAATTCATCCACATCTGCTACATAAATCATAGAAATCACGTAGTTGTCCGTAGAAAAAATCCTGAAAATAACATATGTTAAAACTTCAATAATTTTACTTCTTGGACTCTGTTTCAGACAATTTGTTTTTTTTAATTGGACGTTTTTATTAGAGGAACTCGAATATACAACCAGATTCTACAAATTTTGCACAAAAATGCATATAAATCATCTGAAATGTTGCGGTCCTATTTGTCTTCTCCAGAAAAAAAAAAAATGCAAAAATAGAAGAAAAAAAATGTCCACATATCCTCCCAAGGAAAGTGGTATGTTACCACTTGTTAAGTAACAGATACATGAATACAAAATACCACAATAGTACCAAATATATCTTAATGCAATCACCACACAAGATACATGGAACAATATAGAAAACCACTACTTTATTATATCAAAACCTTTGAGGCAGGGCAACACCATACAATGGATCATATTATGGAAGGGATCCTCTCATGTTCATCTTGCCTCTTCGAGGGGGAATCCTCCTATTGAGATATCGCTCCAAATACAATTATTCTCTTCATATCCCATTACATTGCTTGAACCCCTTCATATAATGGTGCTACCAACCACCTAAGAACATTCTAGAGGAGGAACCTTCTAGAAGTATAACCTTCTAGTAAGTTTTTTTATATTTATTATATCTACCTAACATAGTGGGCCTTATTTAATACTATAGTGGACCTAGTCCACCTTACATTGAATGGCCTCCACTATTATCACTATGGGCCCTCTGTTCCCCCACTACCTCTCTAGCTACCTAACAGATGTTGAACTAGGTCTTTGGCTAGCTTGATGGCACTCTGATTGTCACACCAAAGGTTGGTCGATGTTGTTGTTGGTATCCAAACTCTAAAATGATCTGTCGAAGCCACAAGGTTTCATGAATTGAATTTATCGTTGCTTGGTACTATACTTCTACTAAATAAAGTGAAATAGCATGTTGTTTCTTACAGTCCCAAGTGACAGGTCTTGAACCAAGGCTGAAAAAATAACCTACAATAGACTTCTGATCATCAGGGTCTCCTTCCCAATCTAAATTAGTGAAACCAACCAGTAAAGGAGTCCCCCCTTAACTGTAATGTATCTCGAAATGAACTGTACCCCGGACATACCAAAGTATCCTTTTAGTTTCTTTCCAATGGCTTTCATGGGGTGTTTGCATATACCAGGAAGCAATACCAACAGTAAAGGAAAGATCAATATGGGTATGATTCAAGTATAAGAGGATACTAATTAACCGATGGTACAAAGTGGCATCAACTTCAGGAGAAGTACAAGTTCCAGGAAGCTTGACTCCATACTGGAAGGCAGAAGGGGTTGGTTTACAATACTCCATGTGGAAGTGATGAAGAAGGTCACAAGCATACTTAGACTGGGAAAGAAAAATTCCTTCATTGGTTTGCAAAACTTGGAGGCCAAGGAAATAGTGCAAAAATCCTAAGTCTATCATTTCAAATTTCTTCTTAAGGTTGGTTTTCACATCGTTTAAAAGTTTTGAGTCACTACTAGTAAGGATAAGGTCATCAACATAAAGGACAAGGATTATGAGATGGCTTCCTATTTTCTTGGTATAGACATTTTTTATGGAATGTTTCCCTTGCGGACAGGTGAAACTGCCCTTGGATTACTAGACCCCTATACCAAGGCAGAAACACTACAAGTGGACACTAACATCCCTTTAAACTCATTTTAACCAATCAAAAAGAGAGAGGGAGAAAGGGAATGATGTACCTTTTTACGAAGTTTGTTCTCGCTACTTCCAATTCATGAGGTTGATCTTCAAACCTCCTGGTGCAACTTGATACATGCAATGGGAAGAAAAGAGAAACAATTATATCCTACTCTAGTTGATTAGGTAAACAAAAATCATCTACGAAGATTAAAGAAAAAATAGATAGTCATATGCAAGACTACACAAGCTTGAAGGAAATAGGCCAAGTATATTCAATGAGAACCAAAAAGAGAATACTTACAAACCATGATTGATGTTTTTGTATCCTCTCCAAGCTCTCCTCATCCATCCCTTGCACGAATATAACAAGATCAAAATGATGATACTCTGACCGATTACCTCTCCCTTCACCTTGGAAATCCCTCAACATATAGGCTTGAGAGGCACAGCCACCATGATAAAATGAAGGCTATGGTTGAGGATATGGATCCTTAAGGTTTGGATCATACCTTAAGGTGAATCCATAGCATGGGGGTTGAACATAACCAACCCCATCTCGAGAGAGTTGGCCCATAGAATAAGGTGGAGGATCCCCCTTTTCCCTCAACAAGAATGGTGCTCCTCCAGAGTGAGAAACAAGGTTCCATCATAGCAGTGGTGCTCCTATAACATGGCAAAGGGGGTGCCATGGCCCTCCCCCAACATGGCCAGGGGGCACCACCCTTCATAAATTCCCAAAAAAAGTTTGATTGTTCCAATAAAAAGGTTGGTTTTGACCTTGAAATGATGGGTTTCTTCCTCTAACATGACTTAGGGGTCATGGACAATTGTTTTCGTGGTTTCAAGGGGTGGAGACATCAAACAAATTGAATGCAACACTTGGGAAGGTTCATACTACACTTTCAACAATGCATGCAACACTTACCGAGGTGCATACATCATTTTGAGAAACTTGTGACACTTAGAGTGTGAAATGAAAATGTGACATTTTTATGTGTAACAGATGCCCTCGAAAGTGTGAGGTCAGACGAGAAACCAATGGCCAAAAGACTTTACAAATTCTTCAATGAAAGGGTGTTGGAGTGGGAGAACCTGACAAAAGCTGCAAACAATCATCAAACAATATTAATATATGTTCCATTTCTGAGGCATGCATACCTATGCTCAAAATATCACAACTCAAAGCATGGTCGTCGACCAATACACCACGGATCCATGAAAATACTGACTAAGGATATGGCCACCAAAGATACAATTTGGATCCATACCTCCATGACATGAACTGATCGCATCCATGAAAAATACACAGTGGAGATACGAGATGACAAAACATAGACACGGATCAATACATTGTGGATCTATGTGATAGTATATATATAAATAATATTGTCAGCATGGTGATTATACTGAAATATTTTACATGCTCAAATGATCTCCATCGCAACTTGGGCAAAGCACATAAAATAGTGAGAGCCCAACAGAGGGTCTTCATCCCAATCCCGATGCGGTACGAATCTAGCCATGTGAATAGATGATTTGATGTCAAACATGGTAGAAACTACTTGATTATTGATCATTGAGATAAATCGTTAACAAGTGCAAGGTAAATCACCAATGATGTCAAGGACTCCGAAGGTACCCTAGTACATTCTAGCGATTTTGAATAAATGAGTTGAGGTCAAACATTTGTGGAATCATCAGATCAGAGGTCAATGATGTAAACCTATTTTCAAATGAGGAGGCATGCCACTTATGCATGTAGGTCCCAAGGTACTAATTTATTTCTAAGTCTAATTTTTGGATGATGTGTTGAAGTTGACAAGAATAGACTCTTCAAAGGAGGGCCATGATGTATCCCCCATCATCGACACAAAACTGACATAAGAAAGTGATATAAGATGATGAATCGAATGAGTATGGACTGACACAGGAAATGGAAACTAGTAATACTACAGATGGATGGTTTGAAGTGAAACTTCCCTTGAACATGATGAGGCACGATAAGTGACTTGGCAGCATTTGACTTGATGAGTACCAAGAACACAATGTAATCGAAAAAATAGCACCCTTCAACTGGAACGAAAAAGTAGTGACACATGGAATTGGTATGACTTAGAGACAAGAAGATTACTCAACTGTATGACAAGACACAAACAGGTTCCATGTTCAAGGGTAACGATAGCTGCCATAAAGGATTCCAAAAAACTTGTCCCACTTACTTTAATTTTTCCCTCATCCAGATAGATGAGTACCTCTTTCTTTTTTAATGAGCTTGAGGAGGATAATAGATGCTCGGTATAGCTCATCCTTCAAATGAGTCCCTCATCACAAGTTTAAAGAGCCTGAAGAAGGAGGGATCCGGTCTTGTATGGGTAATGGAGATTGGACTCACATAGGTCCTTCGATCCATAGTTTTGTGAGTCCAAAGAAGGTAAAATCAATGTTTTTTCACGTTTAGAGAGTCTGAAAAAAACTTAAATACAACTCCATGGATGAATTTTTCGTAAATTTAGTCTCCCAAGCCAAAAAAAAGTGTAAACAAATACAGGGGAGAAATTTTCTAATCATGCTTGATTAGAGCATTCCTTTTTCGAAATTATTCTCGCAAGGCTGAAAAAGAGATAAACTACCACTCGAAAGATTCCCTTTCAAACCTTTTAACGATTGTGAAAGGAATCAAGATCACTCGACAATATTTTCATGTTTAGGGAGTCTGAAAAGAGTTTAAAGGAGACTCCAAAGAGTTCCTTTTTCATATATATTTTAGGAGTTTGGAAAAGATATAAAAGTGTATTTGGTAACCTATTCTCATGTATTAACGAGCACGAGAAAGAAAAAAGTACTAAGCTTTATAACCTATTCTCATGTATTTATGAGCATAAGAAATAACAAAGACTAAGATCGTTCTACAAAAACTACTATGTTACGATGGGAACTACCCTCGAACGAGGATCACTCCTAGTAGTGTGTTTCTCTAGAGGTAGTTTTCCACCAGGTTGCATGATATAAGCTAGAGGTTTTTCTCCAACATGATGTCTACATTGGATACTTGCCCCCCAAGCGTCGTTTCCTCTGACGGCACTTCTTCTTTACTCATTTAGGCATCTGGTTACTAATAGGAACATTTTCACTAGGCAGAGGAAAAGAATATTCAAGTATTCGATCCAAAGTGAGACTTGATTCTAATGGAGGGGGGTCTATTTCATTTTTTAATGATCTTAATAGACACGACAAAATATGCTCTTAAGTGTCTGTTTCATTTTTTAACGATCTTGGAACAAGAAAAGATTTATGCTCATCAAGACCAGGTACTAACAAAGGATCATATAATTCTAAGGATTATCGCACCTGATTCGAAATCATATTTAACGTGGAAACTCACGCGGTGGAAGGAGTGGGCAAACGAAAAACCCCCATGAGAGAGGAATCCTTAAGAATACCTACACCTACACTCTCGAAACTATTATTTCCTAGAAAAGGGACATTATTCAATGTAGAATTGTGGAGATACAGAGTTGTATAGTCAAGTTGGTCAACAGTGATAAATTTTCCTTGATGGGGAAATCGTAAGATACGAAACACCGAAGATGCGATGACAATCATCACATAGAACCAACAACAACCAAGTAACAAATTATAATCGATGGGTGTGTCAACCACTTCTATATCAACCAAAACAGTTTTACCCTTCAACGTCACAATGAAATATTGCAAGAGTCCTTGAGGTTGGAAACCATGTCCATCAAACGCTTTCAGGGTGGTAGGGGGCTGGCTAAGTATGGGAGAAACAAGGGCTCTCCAACAAGGCAAAGACATGACATAGGTGGAGGCTCCCTCATCCAAAACAATGCGATGGATGTTCTTTCCACCAACCAAAACTTGAATTTGGAATGTTAAGTGGTGGGAGAGCCTCTCCTTAAAATAATTCAGATTAAACATAATCAGGTTCGATTCCTCAGGATCCATGGCTCCAATGGCTGACAACAAGGTTCTACATTGACTTGAATAGTGTTGTAGAACTTTGAGGGCTGACATATCACAAGGTTGTGACTGGTTATTCAACATGTTGGTCACTTCCAAGAGCGATGCTCTCAGTTTCAGAAGTTTGATCTGTAATCATTGCTTCGTGAGAAATGTTATGTTGAGGTTCCTAAACGTCAGGTTCCATACCTTGTATATTGTGAAATATTTGATCCTAAGGCCGACTATGAAATTCAAAGAAACATACTCCTATGAAAATTAAAATCAAACAACCAAGCAACAGTAGGCTCAAGGATCTTCCGAAGATCGGATATCAAGCCGCCAGCAAAGAAATGAGAAGCAGTTACCCCGACCTCTACGTAACAACCATTCTCGGCGCAAGTAACCCTTGCCTTCGTGGGATCACCCTCCAAGGGTACTAAGAGTGTGATACAACTTTTTCCCCATGTATTATGGGAATCCATTCATAGTCACCTCTATAGGTACCTAGGAAAGGCCACTAAGGATACCAACTCGCAATCAGCCTCTCGATGGGTACAGTCGACAGTCGGGCCCAAACATATGGGCAGGATATGGGTAGGATATCAAAGTTTGAATCTCTTCAAGAGAATTGAAGACAATTGGACCAGTAAGACTCCATAGGACCCCGAATGGATCTAGATTTCACAAAGCACCGATACCAAATGAAACCAATGGTTTCTCAAGAAAAAACCCCAATATATGATATGTCTACTACAATTGGTTAAGCTTTGGAGGGGTAATATTCACTCCTCTCCCGCACGCGACCTCGTGTTTATCCCTTGTGTGAGAGGGGGTTCCCAGCTATGCTCATATGAAATTTGGATTTGTATGTTCTTTAGTGCATTACACTCTGTTTAGTAATCCTGTATAATTTACTCACTTTTCCTAGTCCAAAGACCCTAATCCTCTACTATTGTTGGTGTGATAAAACAAAAAAATATTTTAGTTGATCTTACTAATGTGTGGTTGATTTTAATGGATTTTAACTCAAAGGGTTCACGGAGATGAAACTAAAGATGTGAGAGAGACTCGAATCCAATAGAATGCAAAATAATGATATGAAAATTCATTCTTTTCGATGAATTCTATGTATGGGAAGGATACGAGTTATATTCTTCTTAACACAATAAAGCACTCAAAACAATGCAACTTTCAATTTATGGGATCAAGATGATGCCAAATTACCAATCAAATGTTTCTGAAAACTGAAATTCACATTGAAAACTAGTTCCTTTTTCAAACATAAACCAAAACAAATTTCCTAATGAATGCAAAAATTGTCTTTGTTTGATGATCTATGCAATGAGATATGCAAACTTTGCTTCTTGGTATCTTTCAAATGGAATGAAAGAAATTTATGTTTGACACAAAGAAGTACGAGGGGAAAAAACAATAAAACAAAGTGCACTCAAAATTATGAGAATTGAAAGAAAATAAGTAGGTGATAACCGGTTCAATCAAGAACTCAAAGATGCAAAAGATAAAGAAGACAAGCACACACAAAAATCCTCAAAACATGAGCAATAAGAAACAGTGTTCAGGACTAGGTTGTGGCAAACAAGATGGTCCTAATTGTCCAGAAAAACAAGATGTTTCAATGAAGACAAAAAGGCTCAATACCAAGCAACCTTTGCAAACCCTAGTTGATGAAAAGTCCTAAACAACCAAGAAATCTGAAATCTTTGTGAGACGAAGATCAGACAAACTCAAAGGCAGGAATAACCAAGCGATCTTGTTAACCCAAGGGGACCACAACTAGGAGAAAATTTGCAAACTCAAAGAAGAAAAAAAAATGAGTGATAAATTTCAAATTCTTAGGCAAACAAAGTCAAAGAAAATCCAGGAGTCTCTGGGGTAAAAACCTCTCAAAAGAAGATTGAGCATAACCAAGCAGAAAGAGCCAAAACCAAAACATGGAGATTGGTGCCCCTATTATGAAGGATACAGAGAACCAGTAAGAGGAATAGCGCCATTAGGAGGCTATGGGGGAGCACCAGTCAGATAATGGAACCCTCTAGCAAGCATCTGGGGAGCGCCAATCAGGGAAGTGGTGCACTGGTGTGAACTGGAGGGAAGGGCCAATTTTCTGAAAAGTCGAAAAAATGGATTTCAAAGGCTCAGACTCAGCAAATACTGAGTCAATGGCTATGTTATATCTTCAGTGAAGAAGAGATAAGGGGAAATAGATCAAAATCAAGAAGAAAATAAGATCCAGTGATAGGAAAAGGCTTTAGATGATTCAAGGAAAGACTAGTTAAAGTCCTTCCCCAGTGGAGTCGCCAATTTCTGTTACGGAATGTTTCCCCTCCAGAGAAGTGAAAATTCCCTTGGATTACCATACCCCTATACCAAGACATAAACACTACAAGTGGACACTAACATCCCTTTAAACTCATTTTAACCAATCATAAAGAGAGAGGGATAAAGGGCATGATGTACCTTTTTACGAAGTTTTTCCTCATTGCTTCCAATCCATGAGCTTGATCTTCAAACCTCCTAGAGGAACTTGATACCTCCAATGGGAAGCAAAGAGAAACAAATATCTCCTACTCTAGTTGATTAGGTAAAACAAATTCATCTATGAATATTAAAGCAACAATAGACAAGCATATGCAGGAATACACAAGCTTGAAGGAAATAGGTCAAGCATATTCAATGAAAACCAAAAAGAGAGTACTTGCATACTACGATTGATTTTGTATAAGCCTCTCCAACCTCTCCTCGTCTAGCCCTTGCATGAATATAACAAGATCAAAATGATGATACTATGACTGATTACCTCTCCCTTCACCTTTGAAATCCCTCAATATATAAGCTTGAGAGGCACAACCACCATGAGAAAATGAAGGATATGGATCCTTAAGGTTTGGATCATATCCTAAGGCCAATCCATAGCATGGGAATCGAATATAACCAACCCCATCTTGAGAGACTTGGCCCATAGAATAAGGTGGAGGATCCCCCTTTTCCAATAATGTAGTTCCCCCAGAATGAGAGACAGGGCACCATCCTAGCAGTGGCACTCCTCTAACATGGAAAAGGGGGCACCATGGCCCTCCCCCAGCATGGCCATGGTGGTGCCACCCTTCATAAATTCCCAAAAAAAGGTCGATTTTTCCAAGAAAAAGGTTTGTTTTGACCTTGAAATGATGGGTTTCTTCCTCTAACATGAATTAGGGATCATGGAAAAAAAAATTCATGGTGTCAAGGGGTGGAGACTCCTAACAAAGTGAATGTGACACTTGTAAAGGTGCATACGACACTTGTGACATTGCATGTCACACTTACCGAGGTGCATACGTAACTTTGCAACACTTGTGACACTTAGGGAATGAAACGCAAATGTGACATTTTGATGTGTAACAACATTAGGATATGAATGGCATCTAGAAAATCTGGTTTCAATAAGAAATTTTTCCATTTTGGCATACCAATCTCAATGAGCTTGTTTAAGACCATAAATATATTTCCTAAGGTGAAAAACATGGCTAGAGTCATTATGGACATAGCCAGGAGGTTGTTCCATGTATATTTCTTCTTGCAAATCCCCATACAAGAAGGTGGATTTAACATCCATCTGATGGACCTCCCATTTATTTGAGGCAGCAGGGGCAAGAACAAGGCGGATGGAATTCATTTTGGCTACAGGTGAAAAGGTTTCATTATAGTCAATTCCTTCAACTTATGAAAACCCTTTGGCAACTAACCAAGCCTTGTGCCTTTCAACACTTCCATCTGATGCATACTTAGTTTTGTAGACCCATTTACATATGAAAAATTTTCTTCCTTTTGGAAGAGGTACAAGATCCCAAGTATCATTTTCCATTAAAGAATGACACTCTTAATTCATTATTGTATCCCAATTTGGATGACCTGAAGCTTCTGCATATGCCTCTAGATCATGAGTCTCTGAAACTTGAGACAAAAGAGAAGAGTCTCGCTAGAACTGTGAACGTGTCTGATGTTGTTATGAAGGATCATTGACAAGATCACCAACTACTTCTTGTGTTGAATGGATCCATCTAGGCAGCGGTGGTGTTGGTGTTGGTTCAGGTTCAATGGACTCATCTGGAGGAAGGTGAGAAAGTGGAGGTGGATTTTTATCCTCACTAACATCGTCTGAAGAAGAAACTAGAATAGGAACAAAATAAGGCATAAACATCAAAGATGGCTCGCAGGTCGAAGAAGGCACAATCGTCAAATTAGGCTCACATACCAAGAGATTTTCATCAAATTTAACATCTTTTCTAGTAATAATTTCATTACAATGTGGTTGAATAAGTCTATAACCCTTGAGATCTTCAGCATAACCAACAAATATACACTTCTCACTTTTAGGTTGCAATGCTTTCCTTTTCTCATCAAGAATGTGAGCCCACGCTATACTGCCAAATACACAGAAGTGGCTTACATTTGTTTTAATTTTAGTCCATTCTTCTCTTGGTGTTATACTTTTAAGAGCCTCTGTGGGAGTTTGATTTACTATGTAATTTTCACAGATGGCTTACGCCCAATATTTCAGACTTCATCCCTTAGATTGGATCATACAATTATCCATTTCTTTTAATGTGTGTTTCTTTCTCTCAGCAACACCATTTTGTTATGGTGTATATGGGACAGTGTGTTGCATTTGGATTCCCTGTGTAGTACAGTAACTTGTAAAATTATTGTTCACATATTCGTCTCCATTATCTCTTGATATTAACCTTTGAATTTGATGTCCAAATTGATTTTCTACAAGGACCTTGTAGGCCAAAAACTTCACTCTTAAGTTTTAAGAAGTACACCCAAGTACGTCTAGAAAAGTCATCAATGAAAGTTAGTAAATACTTGCACCTAGGAAAAGAAGAAGAGAGTGGACCACACAAGTCACTATGAACAAGATGCAAAGGGCTCGAGGACTGCCAAGAGGCATGTTTGTCAAAATTGTCGTGATGATTTTTTCCAAGAACACAACCAGCATAAACACCATCTTTGCATGAAACAAGAGGAATATCGGTCACCATCTATTGATTACATAGTTGCTACAATGAGTGATAGTTTATATGACCAAACCGCTCATGCCAAAGTTTGCTCAAGTCATCGCTATGAGAAACAAAAACTAATGGAAAAGATGATAACTCAAAGTTGTCAAACTTGTACAACATGGTAATATCATCAACAATTACAGTTGTAAGAACATGATGAGGATCTTTTAGATCCTTGATTAAAACTTGGTGAGGTGAAAACTCTATGGTTTTACCTTCACCTGAATGAGTGATTTGATATACTGATAGAAGGTTATAAGAAAGACTTGGAACACATAATACATCATTGAAATGACCATTATCTACATTAATTGTTCCAAATCCTACAACACTAAGAGGTATATCATAACTAACAAATATTTTCTTGGTGTTACATTCATTTAGAGTAGAAAATATGGATTTCTCCTTAGCCATATGATAAGATGCTCTAGAATCAATAATCCACTCATTAGAAGAAGAAGTAGAAGTTGCATTGAAGGAGAAACCAGAAGCAGGAAGTGCATGTCCATGAGAAGAAGAAGTAGTAGTAGAATCAATATTGATGTTGTGATTCTTCATCGTTGTTTCTAAAGCTTCCATCTTATTGAAACATTTGGACTCATCATGACCATCTTTCCCACAAAAGTTGCAATGTATGTCAATCTACTTATTTTTAGATTTTTCTCATTTGTCACCATTAGGAGTTGAAGTTGTTTGAGTGGGTTTGGGACCCTTGTTTTGCTTGTTTTTGTCGCGAGAATGTTGCTTCTTGGGATTCTTGGTTTATCTTTCTATTGGGCTACTAAGGCTTTGTTGGAGGTACCTGCAGTGTTGATCACTCCAAGTTGTACAAATTTTTATCTTGCTCTCTAATTAAAGCATTACAAAAGGACTCAAGAGTGGGTTTTTTATAAGCTTTCCCTAGAGCCTCTCTTGTGGCATAAAAGGTAGACACAAACACATAATATGCACTACCTAGCTTAGAAAGAATAATATAGATGCAATGTTCTTCCTCCAGCTTTATGTTACACTCTTCACATAAAATTCTAAGTGTTTTAAACTTAGATAGATAATCTTCAATGCGAGAAAAATCATTTGGACTTAAGTCAATATCTAATTTTCTAACTAATGTGCTCGAATTATATTGTATTTACCAAACACAGATTCAATATTTTCCCAATCTTCATCGGGGTCATCAATTTCTTGAAGGTGGAACCTTAAATCAGGAGAGATGGAAATTTAGATTAGTCCACGTGCTTCATCATTCCTATTATCCCATTTTATTTTCTTCTCATCATCAGTGGGTTCTTTTTCTTTTCTCAAGGTAATCTGGTACAAGCCTTTACTTCTTAATAAATCCTCCATATGGGATTTCCAATGGAAGAAGTTGGTGTTGGTAAGAAAAATATCATTGGAAGAATCCATATTAAATATGCAAATAATATGGATTTAAAAACTTAAAATAATGATTTGGATGGAAAGATCTTGAAAAATTAGGCAGTTTTAAAAAAAAAATGGCACTGAAAATTGACTTTGGCTGTGAAAGTTATTCCCTTTTGAAAAAAAATCATAAACGGTAACCAAAGAGCCATGTGGCAAGTAGAAGTTGGTCCACGCAGTGATGCCCCTCCAAATAACCTCACTTTTACAAATAAGTTGCTTTATGAAGTGACCCAATTTTATAAAAAGAAGCGGGGATCACTTTTACAATGCAGTTACTTTATAAAAGAAAGTTGCATGCAAAATAAATAATTTTAAAATAAAATATTAAGGCTACTTATAGTGATTCACTTTTATACAATGGATGCATGAACTTTTTCAAAAAAAGTAACAAAAAAGAAACTTGATCTCAAGACCTCTTACTTTATAAGACAACTTTTAACCAAGTGAGCTAGAAAAACATATTGTATTGTTTAAAAGAAGGATTAGGGTTTTTGTTGTTGTTGTTGTTGAAGACAGCCTTGGAGAGCATGCTCATAAAAAAAAAATCACACAAGAAAAAAATCTCGCTTCTCGATGACAACAAGGGTTAGATCTCAACTAGCCTACCCGAAAAATGCACCCTTTCTGATATGTTTCTGATTTTTCAAGATCACACTTGGCATGGGGAAAAGAGCATATGCAGATCCAAAAGACTAGAAACCCAGAAACAAAAAACAAAAAAATGAAATAAAACCGAAATAATACTCTACAAAAGTTTAAAAAGTTAATATTTGGGATTTATAACTCTTGATCTAACTGAAATGGTCATATCTTGGGGAAACATAAACATTTTTGAGTGAAATGAAAAGTGTTCTTGATAAAAAAAAATTCTCTGAAAGCAATGGAATAGTCCTCTCAACCTAGAAATGTACGGAAATGGAAGAACTAGAGATGAGGCAACTCGGTTTCATGATCTTGATCTACAATGGGAGCGGGTCTTTAAATAGGATCTGATACCATGTTCGGCAACACGGGTATTCCAATAGAGGACTAACACCTTCAGTAAACACTCACACAACCAGATCAAAGATCAACACATCGATGTTTTGACATAGTAAAACCCCTATGGGGAAACATCCATGGCCCCAACCAACGCGGCCACTTGGAGCAATTTATTAATGCAAAATAAAAAGATTACGGAGAGATTTTACAACAGAGTTTCTCACAATCAATCATCGAAAAATGAACCTTTGTTCTCTTTAAATAGAGATCATGGGCCAATCAGGTGTTAAGTCACAGATCAATGTAGTCATTAAGATCGAGGAGAATATGAGTCGTCAGATCACTCTATGTCGGGAACATATCGTGACCATCATAATTCCTAACTACAAATGCATATTAATGCATATTAAAGAAACACACTAAGAAACACACTTTTACCCAACCACACATTAGACCTAGTAGATCTTAACTAACTCTTAAGTGTCTAAATATCCTAACAGAGAGCCCAATCATTAAACTCATGTAAGAGGGTGGGTGTGAGAGTCACATCCAATAATTATTGGAGAGCATGGGGCTAAAGTACAATCAACATTGGGAAAAATGGGTAGTCAATTGTCTTTGGAAAATAGAGGAAATTCGTATGGGTAGTTACAGGTAGTTTTACACATTCAGTTTTACATGAACAACAAGTGGAGAGAAAAGGAGAAGAGCACTGGAGATAGAAAAAGAAGGATGGGTGAATTCTGGAGCATGTTGGAGCATTTTCTAGTTGAACATTGAAGAGTGAGGTTGTCATGCCTCAAGAGTGAACTCTTATGTGAGTTGCACTATAACAGTAAGTGTTTTTGTTGTTGCTAGTAGTTTTCCTGACAATGAGTTCCCTTGAGTTCCTAGTAGAGAGATTCCTAGTGACTTGTGCCAAAGAGACCCTGATAAACTAATGGGATGCCCAATGGACTGATAGTAGTTGTTGATGTTTGAATCATTTAATATCGAAACAACAACCTCGTGAGGATTAAAGCCCCCCTTTTTTATTATAGAGGTGGTACTCCTCTTTAATTTCTTTAAAGATTTGTCTTTACAAATCTTGGGACGACAATATTAAATAGGGAGAGTGTTAAAAAGAAAACTCCAAATCTTTATCATTCAAATAAAATAAAATATTGAATCAAATATACAAATACCAAGAATTCTTGAGAGATGGACCATGAACCTTCACTTGTAATATAAATCAAATTTGCAGAAATATAATACAAAGAAATAATTATAACATGAATCTCACATCCATCACAGTTTTAAATATTTTTTATCACATTTAAGGGAAGAGAAATGAAGGGCACACATAAATCAGAGAACTTTAAATGAGTATTTTCATTAAAATCAAAACTGTATTTGATAGCCCCCGGATGGGGTGCTATCGTGGGCCAATTGGCAAAGGGTGGACGAAGGGGGTGGCCAGCGGGGCACGGAGCCATGTGCCCGGCTCGTGCCCCACGCAGCCGTCACTCCCGAGCTTTAAAGTGCATTCATCGCCGATGGCAGGAGCAATAACTCCATCTCCTTCGACCAACTCCATGTATCGCAATATGCAGCACCCTCTCGGCATTTTCGTTTGGTGGTGTGGTTTCATCCAGCGCTCTGTGATTTTCATGGTTATTTGGGCAGTTCTAGTCWTTTTCCTTGGCYCTGCAGACCCTCTGCAGAAGYCGAGTTYYGCCATGCCTCGCCTTYRTATGCGTCCCCGCCGGGGCTCTCCTTRGYACCCACGGCGCCCCCGCACATCCTCTTCKCCCTCTGGTTCTGTTGTTCCAGGTCGGGACAACTTGGCCATTGTGGACACCCTCTGGACTCCAGCTCGACCTTCTCACCGCGTCAAGCATCCCCTCTCTCCTCCGCCATCACGCCATAATTCACCGGAACTTTCCACCTCTCTACCGCGTGAACACTCTGCTATACTCCATGATTTAGTTTTTGAGCTAAGGGAGGGGGTGAGCGATCTCCAATTCCGAGCCCAACAGATGGAGGGACGCCTTTCTATTCTCCTCCAGCTCCTGGCTACTCCCTCTCCAGTCGTTCCTGACTACTCCAGTGAAGCCTCCGAGAGCCCCAGTGATTATGTGAGCAGTCAGCAAAATGCCTCCACCACAGAGAGTCCCCTCTCCGAGGGGAAGGAAGGCCAACCAGGGGCCACGACTCCTCTCGCGTAGACGGTGACTTGTGCAAATATGGAAGGAGCAAGCGACATCGCAAGCTCGGCAATGGCAACAGCAGTGAAGGACAGCAGCCTCCAGGTGCCCGACGACAACAACCGCAGAGCCATGGACATGCAGTGGACCGGCGGGACACCTGTCACTGAAGAACCATGGATTGGCACTTTGCCCGAGTATGTTCCAGACTACACTATGCGTGTCCCCTACTTTAGTTCTGGTGGTTCTCATGGTAGTTAAGAATCTAGTTGTCCTTAGCATTGTCAGAAACAGTTTACACTTTTTTTGTTACTTGCTATCTATGGTTGGCTGAACTGGTTTCTCCTCATGGAGCAGTTCAGTAACTACAACCGAATAACTCTGTTTATGTATTTTGGATCCTGGTTCTGAGAAGGACTCTTATATTTAATACAAACTCTTACTTACAAAAAAAAAAAAAACTGTATTTGATAGATTAATTTCAAATACCTTATACTCAAATGCTCATCATTCAAAGATACAATCAAAATTAACCCTGAAGTAGCTCTATGGAGTTTTCTCAAAAAAAATAGTCTTTAATAGTATTTGGAAAATAAAAGGTGTTCTACTAAGATTGGATTGGGATTGGCTCCTGTGGACCATAAAATAAAATAAAAAATATAAATAGAAAGAGTAGGACTAGGACCGGAATAGAGCGGGGGTGATGCAAGACCTGAAAAGAAAAGAGGAAGCGATCATAAGTCGGTTATATTTTCCTTATGACAGATAAAATATAACTGGGTGAATTATGAGGGCAGAAAGGAAAGGAATGTGATCAATTTGGGACTTACTATGATGGTATCTATATTCCTCATTTGCTTGTTGATTTGCCTCTTGTATCCTCTTTCATAGCGGTTGCGTGACTGGTTCCAATTGCCTCCAACTGATCCTCTTCAGTTATCTTAATTAAGGCTTATTTTAACCAATATTCTATGTATTCTTTCATTGGGGGCACATCTATCTCTTGTCTAATTTTTATATCAAATAATATTCCTTCCGATTCTCTCAATTCATATGAAATTTGGTGAAGAGTATATTTTATGTCTTCGTTTTTATTTTCGTAGCTCACTAACCAACTTTCAACTTAATTTTCATTTTACTCAATTATGTTATTAATTTTCTCAGAAGACAAGCCCTTTAGTATTTCCATATGTTCTTCAAATTGGTGCCTTGTCATAAATATGGAATTCAAGATTAATTTTGGGTCTTGTACTTCTCTTGTGGTTCCTACCAGGTCTATCTCAGTCAATCTTTGATACAAGGTTTTTTTTTACGAATACAACATCACATTCATCCAATATTTATTTCAATACTTTTATCTTCTTGATGCAATGGGCCTTTAGATGTTTGATTATGGCCGGATAAGGTAGATCCTCTTCTTTCCTTTTTAGCTCAGTCATACCAGAAAATTTCAAAGTAAATGTGATGACAACGTCTTTCTAAAATCCTTCTTCATTACTCAAATAAACTTGGACATATTCTCTGAAACTAATTAATTTTGAACCCAATGAAACAATATTGCTCCCCGTATCCCATGCTTGAATAATAAGAGCCATAACTTTTTTAATATTTTCACCAACAAATTTTCTGACTGCAACTAACAAGCTTGACATTCCTTTCAATTTTGAGCTCGACTCGGGTGTCCCTTCGGGATTTATCCTGGGTTGAATAGCTACCAACAGACTTACAAACATAGTTTGTGGCATCAAAGTGCATTCTAATTCTCTGACTCTTTCTTTTAATACCACATTCTCAGCTTCCATTTTTTCAACTGAAACCTCTAGAGAATAACCAATAACTTTGTGAATTTGGGTAAATGTTTATGGTAGGACTTTATTCAAATCCACCTCCGCATATTTGATTTTCTTTCCCTTTTAATTCACACGTTCAAATACTATATTCTTCAAATATTTATCAAATAATGCATTGTGGAGGGTCAAATATTCTTCCTCATAAAAGATAGGTTCTTGAATTACCAATTCATCACCGGGTTGGATCCTCTGCTCTTCATCTAGAAGTTCTATGTCTTCAATATTTGCATCGAGCTCCATATTTTTGAGAAGAACATCTTCATCAGATATGACTTCCTCAATTTCTTGTTAATTATTTTGTATTTTCCTTTTGTTGGTTATAGGAAACTTGTGGGGTTTTTCAATATCCTTTTTGGGATGTTGAGGATCATCACCATCACCTGAATTTTCAACCAAAGATTTATTTTTTTCCTTAGCAATAATTTGGGGATTTTGTCTAAGTGTGCCACGTTTTTGGGAAGATCTCTAAGATTTTGAACTTCTTTCATTCACGATCTTTCCATGTTGTTTGTGTGCTTCATTCGTGCTAACAATTGTCTGAATGTCTCCAATCACTACTTCTTGAGAATTGTTTTCCTCGCTTTCTTCTCCATATATGCATGTGTTTATATATGATACGTTAAAGCCTACTGAAACCATGTGGTCCATGAAGAATTTTTGAGGTTCAAATCCTTTTACTAAATCTGCCAACTTCAAATTATATTGGTCAAATTGAGTTGCAAATTCATCAATTTTGGAGGCGCTTCTCAATATAATTTCACTAATTTTCCATGGAAATACAACAAACTATTTTTTCTTTCTTTGAAGAAAGAAATTTTCCCAAAATTTGTACTGTCTACAGACTTCTATCATGAATATTTTATTAGATACATAAAATGGTAAATAAGTTGGGGCCTCCCGAGAGCAATAAAACTCATATTATATTATATTGGTCATTTGACTCAAAGTTTCCCCTTTTTTGCCTCTAATGATAGCCTTGGGGTATTATTCCTAAACATAACATTTTTTGAAAGCCAAAAGGAAAGAATCATAGACTTCATAAAAGTGATAGATTGCTTTTTGTTTTTAGAGAGTAGGATACCAAGTATGTATTGGGTCTACTTTAGCATCAACTTCTCTTGCTAGATTCAGTCCTTGAAATACATGACAATATACAATGTTGAAGACCAAGTACACAGACATGTAAAACTTCTTATCTGTTTTTAAATTTGAGAGATGGAATGAAATCTCAAAGGATATAATTTTGGACCAATCGAGAAATATTTTCCCTTTAACAGAATAATACAAGACATAAAGAGCTAGGCATGGGATAGTTGCAGTTGATTCCAATCCCAATACCCTAGCAATAAACCAAGCCATTTCTTTATAATGCACCTTAAATCAACTAAACTCATTGTAGATAAATTCTCTGGGACAATGGTTGGGTCTTTGAAATGTTGAGGCAACAAATCTATGCCACCATTTTTAGCTTTTATGAAATCTTTGGCTTGCTCAGCTTTGAAATTTGTTGTAGGTTTAAGTAGTTTGATAATTTCACTGAAAGATCCTAGCGATAATGAAATTGGGGAGCATCCATTTAACTTGATAATTCTATGATCATTTTCCAAATTATCTGTGCACCATATTACCGAGTCTTTTGCATCAAATACCTCCAGGACACATCTTACTTTAGAAATTATATATACCACCCAGAGATCATTTCTATTCTTTTATTCAGGCGGAAATGAAGAGTAATATCTATAAGCCCTTGACTAGTGGTTTTTGGGGTCTTCCCATGCAAATGTATTCAACATAACGCCACAAAAAATCTCACGTCTTCTCGCCATATTTCTCATGAATTGATGAAGGATGAACAATCTTTTTGTATTTACCAAATGATTTTTCTTTGTATTAACCATCATAGTTCTTATTTCAAAGAGTGATTTGATGAATTTAATTTTTAATTTATGAGAATAGTCTCGAAGAATATGTCATTATGTAACATAAAATGTTACCATCACTAACAAAATTCTCTGATACCAAAATGTAATGTACCTCGTTACCAACACTAACAAAATGCTCTGATACCAATCTATAACGTACCCTATTACAAGCACTAACAAAATGCTTTGCTACCAACTTGTAACGTACCCAACTTACTACTGAGCAATGATACTCCAAAATCTAGTGCGTAAATTCTACTATATAATATTGGTATACACAAAAATACTTGAAGTAACGCACTCAACCCCAAGTTGAGTCGCGCCACACAAAATCTCCTATTAAATTCTGACACAACTTATAATAGTGAAAGTACTTCAGTACAACTACACGCACAAGTATACTAAGCACACAACATTATTGTGTGTGTAGTCCACTATGATCATGTGATCACTACTACGTGCACAACCATTTTTTCGTCACATGTAAATTTATGTTCTCCTTGCGCACGAACTGCTTCTCTATGTGCACAAGAAAATCCAACCTCTTGTGCACACAGAGTATTTTCCTGTGCGCAAAGTCATTCTAACCTCACCTCAAAGACTCGTGACCATTATTATAAGGTTAACTTAACATGAATAACTAATAAAAATTTCCATACTCTGCATGTACGACTATAAATACTAAGTATCAACACCACACTTACATGTGCAAGCAACATTATACAAAATAACAACAATTGCTAATATGCAATTCCACCGGGGAAAAACGATTCCTAATGCCAGGCTAATTTATGATAATAAAGAAAAGTGTCCATTCCAAGGTGGCCACTACTACAACTAGCTTACAGTCTCTCATTCCCCACATACTTATCCCACCCAAGGAAGTATGCCCCTTATCTACTCAACAATCCCTTGGTTGTCCCACTTCCCTTCTAGGGATTTAGCAACAGGCCGGATAGGAAGTCTCAGAGCACTACAACTAATTCCCAATGCACTAGAGAACAATTCCCAAAAAAAATCTCACCTAGAAAGGATGTCCACGGTCTTGACAACCCATCGCTTCAACCACAAACCATTTTTTCAAAAGCACGAGGTTATTCAATGGCAGTCACTTCTAGATTCCCTGGAGGTGTATCAATATGAATGAACAAGGAATGAGATGAATGATTTTCTACCCCCACAAAAAAAAATACACTAAGACCAGCAATATATATTGCATGCCTTAAACTGGACACTTGTCACATTCATAATTATCTTTATCCACATGGTGACTCATTCCCATCCCTCAAGAACTTAGGATAAATAATTATCTATAAATTACACTTTTCAAAAATATTAATAAAATATTCCCTTGGACTTAAGTCCCCCCTTTTCCCTTTTTGGTGGAGTTTAGCCCCCCATCTCTTTTCGTTTGAGAGGTCTGGGCACAGTGATGTGATATTATTAATAAATTGATTGTGATTACATTTTATATGGATAGGCACACTGGCCTTTTCTCATCCTGACTCATCAGCCCCATAATCACATAGGATCTTCGGCCTCAAAATATATATAAGACTCGGTCATATGCACACTTCTAAAAAATCCTTGTGCACTTACCCAAGTGTGCGCAACACTATGAAATGTGTGCACCCTTTCTTTGATAACAATCCTCGTGTACTACTCAGCTACCACAAATCCAAAACTTGGTGCCAACGGCTCACTATCCTATATGTACATTTACATTTACAATTGGTTCCAATGGCTCACCAGCCTATATGTGCAATTACAAATGGGGTTCTAATTAGGGACATTAGACATTAATAACGGTTCTTATGTATTAAAAATATGGCATTTCGCGTGAGATAAACATTAACTGATTTTTGGTTAATGTGACAAAGGGCATGGATTCACGATGGAGTGGAGAAACAAGAAGTATACAAGAATATGAGATAATTTTTCTTCTGCGGCCTTTTTAAAGATTTCAAAATATGACTAAGTGTTAGCTGGTGGGTGGACAAAAAAACATGAAAATTTTGGAGTGGTAAAGCAAACTCCACTTTTATAGTTAATCCTAAAAAAATTAAGTATTGAAGAGTTGAGTAGATGCATAAAGTATTGAGAAATCAGTCAAGTATCAATAAGAGGGCAGACAGAGAAATGAAAGGAAAGTTTTTGAGATATGATATGAAGTTTGCTTCTGCGATTGCAGATTGCTTTAAAGAACTAGGAGAACTCGGAATTTCAAAATAACATTAAGTACTTAAAAGCAGACAGACAGAGATGTGGATACAAGTGAAGAAAAAAGTTATGCAGTTGTGAGTCCGCCATTCTGAGTAACATGAAGAAAAAGATAAGTGTTGGTACAATTTGTAGGCAGTGGAATATGGCAATGTGATTTGGGGAAGGCAAAAATTAAGATAATATTTGTAACTCTATCATGGATAAAAAAATACAAAGTATGGAAGTATAATACAAGAGAGAGAGAGAAAGTGACTCAGAAAATTTTAGGGTCAACAATAGTGAAGGGGTACATTCCTTGGGTTGGGTAGGTCAAGAGAAAGAGTGCTGGAATAAATTCAGGATAGTTGTATGAGAATACTAGTGGGTTGTGGGATATTCAACTGTGAGTATATGGTGAGAGGCACCCTTCTCTTTTGGATTCCTATCCATGGCTCAGGGGTGACTCGTTGTTGAGATTTGGAACAGCATGTCTATGGTTGGGTGGAATGTCCTTCCCATGTAGTTGGTTGCACAAATATTTTAAAAAGATAAGTGTTTGTATGTTTTCCTATGTTAATTTATGAGTTTAACTGTTGTGCAGTTTACTCTGTGCATAGGAATGAATTATATGTTATCGTGGTGAAATTATTAGTTGCATTTACATTTTTAACTAGTATGGATAATCGCTTAAGTTTGATTGGCATGTTGTTCGTAACTCGAGGTTTAAATGTATTTGTTAAATGATTTTAGTAGTAATGGTAATAGATTATGGCATGGTGCTTGAATCATCACACACGCTAGGAATAGTTGTCACGCGCAGTACAAAGGTTGTTGCACGCGTTGTGAATAGTTGTCGCACACAATACAAAGGTTGTTACATGCACGGTTTGTCTCAATGAAGATGCAACAATCATGTTCATTTAGAATGATGTAGATGCATTTAATTAATTGGTGTCTACAATGGTTAAATTTGTGTATAATTTGTAGCTGGTTATCTACAAGAATTTAGTTAGCAAAAAAATTTCGAATTTATGTGTATTTTATGAAAGTAATGTTCCTCGGTTAAGCTAGGGGACATTACAAAATCGCATCAGAAATTTTTGGTTCAACACTTGAATTCTATGGGCCTGAGATCAAAATGAATTTGGTAAATTCATTATCTTAGCATTGAGTTGTGCCGAATTACGGGATAATGGTAAAATTTGAGTGAAGTTCCCAAATTTCTAAGTGAAATCAAGTTGGAATTGCACTCATAATGGTTGTTATGGAGGCATCATTTCGACTTCCAAGTGATTGAATTTGTATTGGACAAATGAGTCAGGAATTTTCATGATGGTCATAATGGTCATGAGGAGGAAACAAGGAAAATCAGCTAAGCAAAGAAAGGTCTTACAGCATGTGTGCACTAAATTTTTGTGTTTCCTGATAAAGAACTTGTGATACGTGCACTGGATATTGGTGTACAGTATAAAACGTTGTGTGCATTGGATATTGGTGGGCAGGATAAAAATTGGTGTGCACTAGATATTGGTGCGCGGTATAAAAATTTGTGTGCATTGGATATTGGTGTGTGGGATAAAAATTTACACACACTTGATATTGGTGAGCGGGACAAAAAGTTGTGTGCACTAGATATTAGTCTGCAGTATAAAAAGTTGCACGCACTGGATATTGGTGCACAGTATAAAAATTTGTGTGCATTTGATATTGGCTTGTGGCATACAAAGTTGCACACACTGGATATTGGTGTGTGGCATAAAAATTTGTGCGCGTTGGATACTAGTGTGTGACATAAGAAGTTGTGCGCGTTGGATATTGGTGCGCAATATCAAAATTTGTGCACACTGGATATTGGTGCGCAATATAAAAAGTTGCGCATACTGGATATTGGTGCGCGAGATAAAAAAAATTCACGCACTATATATTAGTGTGTGACATAAAAGCTTGTGCACACTAGATATTAGTGTGTGACATAAAAATCTAGGCACTCTAGATATTGGTGCACAGCATGAAATTTTGTGTGCATTGAATATTAGTGTGTGGTATAGAAGTAATGTGCATTGAATATTGGTGCATAGGACGTGCGCTAAATATTAGTTATCTACATTCTAGATCTGGTGCATGATGAATATTGGTGCATAATATTGAATTGATGGACACGTGGGCTTTGAAAAGGATGAAGAGAAGAAGGATACCACACAGGAAAAATTGTCCTATAGTCTCAAAAAAAAACTATCTAGAGCCATTTTCTTATTTTGGTAGTAATTGGATCAGATTAAGTCCGATTGAGATGAAACTTATGGGTTTTGTTTAAATATGGAGGGCTATAAAAGTTCCATAGAGGTACACTACCCAATTATGCTTTGATTCTCCATAAAATGCAAATTACATGTTTTTAAATGACATAGCACCCCTACCTCAGCAGGTTCTGCATGACCTCCCGGTCTTTGGATCTGTTGTAACAGATATCAAAATCGACTTTGCCGCCCAAGGTTTTGTTAGCAGGGTTCATCTCTTGAATAAAAATTTAAAACGACTTCTTTGCTCTGCAAGTTGGAACGCTAATGAGTTTAGAATATTCAAGTTATGCTTGGAACATCTATTCATTAATTAATCAAATGATATCGTTTCTATATCTCTGCATAACAGAATTTTGTGGAACATTCATGTCCATGCGACACTCCAGGGTCTCTATTGTACAGGGACCAAGGCTAATCTCCAGATGGATGCTTCGGGATATTGCCTCAGAAGCAGCATATTGAATCCCTCTGTAGTAAATACGGAATTAATAATGAGAAAATAGCAGGAGGCTATGGTTGATGGCTACTACAACCTATCAAACTTATCTTAAATTTCAGAAGAAACAGCCATCCTTGGAAACTCTATGGGGATTGCATCCAGTTCCTGTTCCTGCGGGAAGCCTTGGGTTGAGACTCAACTCCAGGGCGAACGGGAAATATGAGATGACTAAGAGGGATTCTGCAGTGAACCTCTCTACTCAACAGTTATTGGGGCCTTTGAAGACACCCATCTCGTACGATGAATCAGGCAAGCAGCCCAGCTGTTACAAGGAACGTTCAGCAAAGTTGCAGGATCCCACAACTTCTACTTTACCTTCATGGCTTAGACAGTACAACAACGACAACATCAGGTCTCAATCCGTTTGGCTTGCTCAGGCTATACATGCTTCAGGAGAAACAAACCTACACGAAAGATCGAGTCATATATGTTGTTCGATCCATGGTCCCGAAGAAACGTCCTTTGATCATTTTCCTTCTCGTGATCATTCGACATTGACATATGTACAATAATTTTCTGGTAATACGGAATACAACTTAATGTCAAACTTGGATCTGCAAAACCAAGATTGGTCTAAAGCACAGAGCCATGATCAGGCTTGCTCTGTGTTTGGTTTGCCACTCTGTTCGTCATGTCCACCTAAAAGCAGCTCGTTCTCTTCATCTGAGAGTTCAATATCCAATATAAAAACTCATCGATTTCGGATCATAAATGAAAATGAGATGGGCGATCTGCAACAAAACCATGACAACCCAACCAAACTATTGCATGGAGATTCGACTGTTCCCACTAAGAATGAAGATGTGGGCACAACTCTTGCCCTCGGGAAGGCAATGCTACAATAAGAAGGAAAACCAAGGGATTTACATTCAGGAGTTAATCGGCTGCTCTAATAATTGTTATCCATTGTCGGTATCCATTGAGACAGCTTCTCCACACTCTGATGGTAACGAAAAATATAAACAGTTAGATGTTGAAAGCTTCAAACGTCTCTGCAGGGAACTGGAGAAACAGGTAGCGTGGCAAAGAGAAATAATACCCAGCATCGCATCCACAATCCTAACGTGTAGATTGGGTGTGAAAAGAAAGCATGGGATAATTAGAATTAATACATGGTTCTTGTTCTTGGGGGGCAATAAGTTGGGTCAAATAGGCATTGCCAAAGCACTTGCAGAGATTATTTTTGGTTCCCGAAACAAGATCATTTTTATTAACCCAAGATCATTTTTATTAACCCACGTATAATGCTAATATTGTGGATAGTGGGTTCTATCTTGGAGAACTTGTGAAGGCCATTAGCAGTAATCCTCATTCCTTCATTGTTTTGGAAGAGATACAACAGTCCGATTCATTTTCAATTGAAGGAATAACTAAAGCTACATGGAAATCCGGCATCATCAACCACCAGAGGGAAATCCTTGCAAGCGTAAGGCAGATGATGAGGGGAAACATCAAGAGAAGAGT
>ML785373.1:108305-131824 GCA_009831015.1 Picea engelmannii | reverse complement strand
ACTGTGAGATTCATCACGGTTGATTTCTTTCAGCATGTTTTCTTCTCCTTCAGCTGTGTTAAATCTGTTTGGAATTTATTTGATATGCTCCTTACTCACAGTTGATGTGTTATCATTTCTTTATGTCTTCCTTAATCCATCACTATTGCAGTACATTTTGTTTTCTTCTAACCGAGGTGCTTCGTTATACTTTAGTACGACCACTACTATAACGAAAGGATTTGGTTTTTCTGTGATTGTTTATTTCCTTTCCTCTGCACCAGCTATCAGTTGTGTAAGACCAATCTTCATTTTCATAACTCTGCATGTATCCTTTGCTACGTCGGCCTTTCCTTTTTCTTTCCGCTACCGCATCATGATTTATCAAAGCGCTGAAAGATAGACTTACTTTGCCTCACTTTCTGCAAGTTATTTGATCTCTGCTATTGTCTCTTTTTCTCAGTTTTCATTTGACTCCATGCCCAATGGACCTTTTCCCTGGTTTAACCCCCAAACCCCAAAATCCAAGACCATCATTTACCCATAAATCTGCCCGCCTTTTTCACACTATTTAAATTCCTATTGTGACATTTTTCGAGAGATCCCTCTCGGGTTGGAAGAGGGCAGCTTATAATCCAAAGTGGTTCGAGGTTGCCTCGGGATTGATTTGCTGCAACCCATTTCAGTTCTGAGTGTCAACAGGATCTTTCTACTTTCTTGAGCCAAAATGGCTCTTTAGTTCCCACTGGAACCTTCACACATATAACCACAGTTCGTTTCTTATAAGTTACGCATGTGTGAACAAGCACAAGGCGTGAACCTCCACTCCACGTGACCAACCAATGTGACCACAACCTTTACCCGAAAGGGTGTTTTCGGATTTCGTGACTTCGCGATTTATGTTGTGAGTCCCTCTTACTCCTTTGACTCCTGAAACCCTGAAATGGGCTAATGATTCTTTAATTCCTCCCTTATGCCTCAACCATGTGACCTCAGTCATGTCCTGGGGTCCACCTCCGAGTACGTCGAGATTTCACGACTCGTGAGTTCGCAATGCGACTCTTGTCCTTTCTCCCAAAGTCCAAACTTGTGAATTCTTTGCTACAGATCAACGGCCTTGAGCTTCCCACAATCTGACGGTCTAGATTGTGTCATAATTTTGCGTATCGGGATTTCACAACTCAATATCTCCAAGTCACGACTTTCGCCACACTCCGACTCTTGAAATGTTGAAATTCAAAACCACAAGATCAACGGCTCCCATTGATCCAGATCTAACGGTAACTATTCCACCTAATCTTGAGAGTGTTGAAATACACTCGGCCTTATGTTCTCCAATGATCCACTAGATCTAACAGTCCACAGTGAATCGGTAGTTCTCCCTCTGATAATTTCAACCGTTCGTTCAAGTTCTTGATGCTCCTGGACAAATAACTCGGTGTCTCCTTATGAGCTTAATTTTTGCGAAGTAACTCCAGCCTCGTCTTTCCTCTGAACACTTCGAAATCTCTATCCCTCCTGATCTTGGTTCTTGCTGCAAAGTCAAGTATTCCAAGGGATTATGCCTGCACTCCTTGCGGCTTCATGATAATCTCTGATTATCTGAATTCTCCAATTTTGTGCACTCCTTCCGACAGAAGTTCTTCAACCACTCACTGGGTTGGAAAAGTCTAAGACTTCAATTGGCCTACACACACCTTGCATGGCTCTATGCTATACTTGCACTTATGCTGGTATGAGAACAACGGTATCTCTCTTGATATTTTTTGAGGTAAAACTCGGAGCTTGTCGATGCACTCCTTGCGGACTTTCACTGCACTCCTTACAGGAATTCTCAGGAAGAGAAACAATTTAAACTCACACTCTCCCTCTCACAGACTTCATACATTCAACATGAAATCATACACATACACAACATTGCAACAAATGCAAAACAGAGCATATAAGCAAACTGTAAACATACCATTCAATAGATGCAAACATTATTCATCACAATACCATGAGATTGAGTCAAAGCGTTCGTGTACATGGGTTCTATAGCAACCTCTATCTACTTATACAACTTCTACAGTCTTTGTTCTTCTCTTCTCTCCTACTCTCTTGCTCTACAGCTCTACTCTTACAATACAAAATAGTGATACTATACAATACAATACATACAAGGGAGCTTTTTAGAGTTTTCCCTCCTACAACCTCTAGCTATCTAATCGAATTAAATCCTACATCTACTTTACATTTATTACATTAATTGCCTCCAACAAACAGATGAGAGAAATCGCTCAAGATCTGTGTTGCACTCTCTAAACCATAAAAGAAAAAATATATTTTCCAGATATTACATTAATGCTTCATCCTTCCAAATTCAAAACATCCTCAAAGCGCGCGCCGGTGCATATCCAACCGTCCTGCTTTTTCACTTGCTTACGATGCTCCTGCATCATTAAATATCAGGGTCAAACTTAGTGGCAAGAGCGCGGTTATAGTTGAAACTTGTACAGAGTGTTAGGAAAGCAGAAATGAAAATATTTTGTGAAGGTATTGGCCAGATTCTAAGGATTTTGGCATGGAGGTGCTAAAATAGGGGAAAATCCACTATTTTGGTCTACTTCTTGGGGATTTTTTGGGATTTTCAGAGGAGGAAAAGGGTCCCCATATGGAAAATATAGAAAACATTATTTACTCAACATTTTGTATACTCATCAAGCCAGACAACTTTTGTTGAGTAAATTTTTTACAAAAGTGCACAGTTTGGGAGATAGTCAGTTTGGCTAAAAATTCCAAGTCTGGAAAAAGGGGTGAAAATGACAAAGTTGTCATTTTTCATATTGCTGCAATTTTTTACTCGAGCATCAGATTGACAATATGGGAGTTGCTTTGAATTCCTTATCATTATTATTATCTATGTATCATACAAAAGTTTCCCTAGTTCCGAATATATTTACTTCTACAAGTGATAGAAGTTGGTGTCTGAGATTAATTGCACTAGAATGAAAAGTGTGCAAAAGGGGTGAATTAGCAATATTCAGATGACTGTAATTTTTTTCTCAGATCACAGTATTGAGCAAGAAAGTAGTCGTTGGAAATATATTGGAGAGGGGGGTCCACATATCAACCCAAAAAATTGTTCTAGGCATTATAGATTACAATCATCACAAGGAAGATGATCAGTGGAACTAAAGAGCAGAAAAAAAAAATTATGCATTATTTTCCATAACTATGTGTACATATTTTTGTCTAACAAAAAATTGTTTTCATGCACATTTTCTTGTAGAATTTAGAGGTGCAAGAAATCATATTGAATTCCTATATGAGAACCACAGTCACGAAGGATTCCCAAGGGTTGTATAGCCATGAGGAAGAGGTCAGAGGTCTACATGTCAGCATGGGAAATGTTGAGACATAGTCTAATGGAAGAATAGACAGGTAGGAGCATGTAACTATAAGAATCTTGTAGAGAGTAGTGCGGAGCTATAGGGATGATAATGAAAATATTATTAAATCCGAAGAAGAGATACTTCAGAGTCTGAATGTGTTACAGAATAAAGCCAACAAGGACTCTGGCACAAAGCAAGCAATTAGTGTTAGACAAGTGACAACATCCAGATCCCATAGCAAAAGGGATGAGCATGGTAATGACAAGCTATCAAGGAGTATGAGTAGGAGCCATCATTCTCCAAGGGAATCCACTAAAAGAGCTCATGCAAGTTCAGGTTCAGGGTGTTATCACCTATAGATTTTTCTGGTTTCGGTAGCTAAGGGACATAATTTTACATTCTGTTAGCTACCGAAAGAGCTCGCTTTCGGTAGTTTAAAACTTCATTTTCGTGCATTCCTAGCTACCGAAAATATAGAAATTATTAGGTTTTGTGCCAAAATTGCAGGCCCAGTCTTGCTCCAGTTCCTTGCACCTGCATCAACAACATACAAGTCAAAGTCAACAATGCACCAAACATTCAAACACCTGCATATGAGATCAACATAGTTTAGCACAACATACAAAGGCTCGAGCGCACACAAAGATGCTAGGGTAGTTTGCAGGTGTTGGAGGCATTGTGGATGATCAACAATACCATGATGGAGAACTCAATCTTGCAAACACATCATTGGCCAGTTAGTATAATGTTTTCAGTAATCTTTGGGTCGTGCACAACAACCAACGCCATGGGAAATACCATTATGCCTGAGTTTGTATATGTTGGTTCAAATCAATCTCGCGGTTTTTTGTCCATCATGATCACTGTCAAATGCTTTTCATATGGGGTTTCACCGAGATTCATCCATTTACATATGCATTTGTGAGATGTGATTTCAAGTAGCTATGCGAGCAACGTCATAAATGGAACCATATTTTGAAATCATCTCTTGCACGAGGTAAGATACAACGCATTAGAGCCATCACCTTGGATGAATACATAAAATACATTAAAGAGGGCCCAACTTCAGAAAGGGGATCCTGACCATTACAAGTGTTGAAGGGTTTGCATGAGAAACATGAGATTCATCGCCAGTTTCAAGGCTTTGTTAGCTACTGCAAAGTTGTCGTATAATATATATAAGTGATCATTGTTTTCCTGACAAGGTAATCGACCCGATCGATGAAACCATGTCTAGAGTGCGCCTTCGCCATGCACAATCTCTAGACAAAGCCAGGGAGCTCGATCAAGAACCCAGACAGAGTACAAATGAAAAGAATGGATTTGTTCCAGCCAGGTTTTTGGCAGCCGAATTTTGTAAATACGGTGATGCCCTTTTGCTAAGAGATTAAAGTTCATTTGTTCAGGGAATTGATCATCATGGATGCCTGACAGAGTTTTTGAGCATCATTGTGGTGGTCCTAACATTCCTGGAATCATGCATAGGATTACGGTGGCGTTGAAGTGTAGAGTTATAGAGGCCATTCTAACTCAACTATTGTTATCTACCCGTCAGTTACAAAAGAAGTTTGTGCGTTACATCGACAACCAGAAATTAGTTCCAGATCTAGAGCTTGTGTCATCAATGCATAACTTTTTTCTATTCTTGGAAAGAAGAGGAGGCCCGAGTTTTTGACCTATGGATAGAGGCAGTTCTATTTCCACGAAAGAAAATTTACTAGTGGGGGTCGTAAATTAAATATCGGTCATCACCCAATTTCATGGATTTGATGAGCATATCAAAGGCATCATTTAAACATCTCATGGATAGATGGCAGATAGTGAACTACTATTCAATTTCAATCCCACGATTTCAAGATTGCCAGAATTCAAGGAGCTTATTGAGGCAGCATTTGAGCATTTCATGGACTGATGGCAGAGACATTTCAAAGAGCATATCATCAATCAAAGGGATTTGATCAGTTGTTAGTCGATGGGTGTAATCAACACCTGGCAGGAGTTTTAAGGATCAAATCGAGTATATCTCCAAGAGGCACAGGTGGCAGAATTCATCGAAGGAACAGAGTGCCATGTTCACTTTAGTGGTCCTAGATTTCCATAAGCATTCAACAGTCAAAAGGTCTCATTCCAGTTTTTCAGAGGGAAAGATTTCACAATTCAGGGCCTTGCAATTCGGATTTCTGGCAGAAGATTAGGGTTTTGATTTTATCCTTAGTTTTTTAATAATTAATCTATCATACAGATTTTAGGAGTTGCCATCTATAAAGATGATATTTTGTAATAGACAAAGGACCTCTTTTGAAGAGGGCTTCTATTGAAAATTGAGTTTCTTTTGAAGAATTTAATGGAGTAATGCAGGAGAGAAGTTTTTACTTGATATGTGAGATCCATCACGGTTGACACTTTCAGCATGTTTCTCTGCTTTGTTATATTCACATTGTCTATTTATTTCTTTATCAACTGAGCTAAATTTGTTTGGAATTCATCTTGAATGATCCTTACACACAGTTTACATGTGTTGTGTTTCAATGATTACAAGTCAGAATTCACTCAAGAACAGTGCTCTGCACCTAGCTATTAGCCTTCAGTCTTTTCCTTCTAAAGTTGCAGTGAAAATTCATCATTGATTAGGTGCTTTCACTATGATGGTCCTTTTTCCCTTTTTCTACTACCACATCATGATTATTAATTGCTGAAGGATCGACCTACTTTGCCTCATTTCCCTCAAGTAACACAATCACTGCTATTATCTCTATTCTTTGGCCTTCACTTGAATCCATTGCCCATTAGGCCTTTTCAAATTTGTGCAACCACCAACCTTATCAAAACATATTGCCTTATAAGAAATATGGCTTTATTACTGTGATTATTGAATATTCTTTGAGTAAAGAGTCTTCGGCTATTGAGAGAGCCCTCTTTGGGTGTATTAGGTCAGAAACACACTCTAAAGCAGGTTTCAGGTTACCTCAGGATTGGCTTGCAACAACCCAAGCCAAGTTTGAGTGCTAACACAAGGGGTATCACTAGTGTGTTTCATGTCAAGAGGAAGAGGAGAAGGCCGAAGGTATACATCTTGCACAGGGGATTCACCTTATGCACCAATATCTTATCATGTTCATTCATAAAGGGGTTTTTTTAATTATGAAAAATAGAATTAATATATTGTAGGTATTTGGGGGGGGGGATGTCAGGTACAAGGGGATTTTAGGTATTAGGGGCATAAAAAGGGGTATTTGGTAAAAATAAGAGATATCTAGCAAAAATGGGTGTTTTTTTATGGGAAAAATGTATTGGGAGGGGGGTTAAACAAAAATATTGGGGAGGTGTTTATCAATATATAATGAAATTAGGGGTATTATTTAATATCCCATGAACGAGTGTGTTATGTCATAGGTTCATTGAGTGGAGACCTTGTGACATCTTGTATCAAGCCACTAACTTTCAATGGTGAGCATAGGAATGGAGAAGAGGTTGAGGCATGTTTGTTGGAAATAAAGAAATATTTCCAGCTGCATGATTATTCCTCTAAGGTAGAAACAATAATTTAAACCTATCACTTGCAAGGAAAGGCATCCATGTGGTGGGATGAACTTAAGGAAGAAAAATACCTTGATAAGAGGAAGGTATCATGGAGGCAATTCAAAGGATATTTCCAAGAGAAATATTTGTCTAAGCATTACTATGAGAGATGAAAGAGTTCTTTGAACTCAAGATGGGAAGCATGACAATGGATGAGTATGAGAAGAGGTTCTTTGAGTTGTTGAAGTGTGTGGGCTTCATCAAGGATGAGAAGGTCAAAATCTAAATATTTATGAGTGGGTTGCCCTCCTTATATAGTGACAAGATACAATATGATAACCCTAATACTTTGGAGTAGACCATAATAAGGGCAAAGCATCTCTATGTGCAGAGTAGAGGGAGGTCAATGTTCTAAAAATATTTGAATGACAAGATGAAAAAAAAGGGAATAAAGGAAGAAATATTTTAATCCACCCTTTTTCAAGAATCACTCCCAAGTAAATCAACAAGGACAGTCAACCCAGAATGGGCACAAGACAATATATTCATTTGGGAAAAGGCCAAGGCAACATTCTGTACAATGTTGGGCATGTGATGGAAATCATCTATAGAGGGACTACCCTCACAACGGTGAAAGAGTAAGGATTGCCCACAACCTTAAGGAGGATGAAACAATTGAATATATGGGAGGAAACATGCCAAGGATTTATGCATACTTGGAAAACAAGAAATCAAAGTAGCATTCCCCAATGATTGAAGTGGAAGGTAAGATTGATAACCAGCCCATAGAAATTTTAATTGATTCTAGAGCTAGCCATAGTTACATAAACTATAACATCATTGAAAGATTTCACTTGCAAAGGAGTAAGCATAAAAAATATTGGTTAGTTCAATTATCCACAAGGGCTTAAAAAAAGAGATTCAAAGAGTTGGTTAAAGATTGTCCAATATACATGAATGGACTCAAGACAAAGGTAGATGTGAACATCATACCATTGGGTTCATATGTCTGCCTAATTGGCATGGATTGGTTGGAAAAACACAATGATGTCCTAAATTGTTACAACAAGACAATAGTGTGTCTTGATGAGGGAGGGAAGAAAGGAAAGATTCAAGGCATTCTGATAGTTGTAGTTGTTACAGAAATTTCAGCCATGCAGTTGAAAAAGAGTTTCATGAAAGGATGTCAAATTTTTGTAGGCCATATGGAAGAGGCAACCAAAGATAAAGTGGCAAGTATTGAAGACCATCTAGCCTTGAATTATTTTGAAAATGTTTTTGGGGAAATCACAGTATTTCCACCAAAGAGGGACATTGACTTCTCTATTGATTTGGTGCCAAGATTTTCCCAAGTGTCTAAGACACCTTATAGAATGGGCACACAAAATTTGAAAGAGTTATAGATGCATCTTGAAGAACTGTTAAAGAAGGGGTATATACACCCAAGTGTGTCACTTTGGGGAGCCCCAATTCTTTTTGTGAAGAAGAAAGATGGAACCTTAAGGTTGTGTATTGATTTCAGACAGTTGAATAAGGTCACAATAAAGAAAAAATATCATTTTTCAAGGATTGATGATCTTTTTGACCAACTAAAAGGTGCAAGAATATTTTCCAAGATTGACTTGAGATCATGGTATTATCAATTAAGGATAAAGGAAGATGATAATAGAAAGACAATGTTCCGAACAAGATATGGCCATTATGAATTTACGGTAGTGCCTTTTGGAATAAAAAATGCCCTAGTTGTTTTCATGTGCCTGATTAATGGTGTGTTCAAGCAGTACCTAAACAATTTTTTGATTGTTTTCTTAGATGACACTCTCATCTACTCAAAGACAAAAGAGGAGCATGAGCAGCATTTGAGAATAGTGATGTAAGTTTTGAGAGATCATAAGTTGTATGCCTAGCTAAGGTGAAAACATAGCATAGATATCCAGTGGGGTTGTTACATCCATTGTCCATTCCTAACTGGAAATGGGAAGTGATTACAATTAGCTTTATTACAAAGATTTACAGAACAGTGAAGCAACATGATTCTGTCATGGTGGTGGTAGATAAATTAACCAAGGAAACACAATTTATCCATGTGAAGACAACACACAAGGCAACAAATATTGCAGAGATCTACATGAAAGAGGTTTTTAGGCTATGTGGGGTGCCTAAGGAAATTGTTTCAGATAGAGATTCAAAATTAACATCTAATTTTTGGAAATGTTTTTTCAAAGGCTTTGGAACAAACTTAAATATCAGTATGACGTATCACCAAGAGTCAGATCGGAAAACAGAGAGAACTAACAGAATCATTGAAGACATGCTCAGAATGTATGTGATGAACCAACCATCAAATTGGGAAGAGTATATCCACTTAGTAGATTTTAATTACAATAATGGGCATCGAGCCTCATTAAAAATGATTCCATTTGAAGCATTGTATGGAAAAAAGTGTAATACCCCAATGAGTTTGGATAACCCAGCAGAGAAGGCTATCATTGGGCCAGATTTGTTGAGGGAAATGGAAGAGAAGATGACAAGGATTAGGAAGAATTCAAAGGCTACCCTGGATAGGAAGAAACATTACGCAGATAAGAACAAATATTTTAGATATTTTAAAGTGGGCGAACATGTTTTTCTAATAGTGAAAGTGAAAATAAGTTTGCTAAGATTGGGTTGATTCCCAAAGTTGGCAACTAGATATTGTGGGCCTTTTGAAATCTTAGAGAAGATAGGGCCAGTTGCATACATGCTAGCATTGCTTGCATCCATGACAATGCATAATGTATTTCATGTGTCATTGTTAAAGAAATATGTTCCTAACTCTAACCACATTATTGATTAGACTATGATCCAAGTGGAAAACGAAGGGGATTTCCATGTGGAACCAGTATGCATCCTAGACCGAAAATTCAAAGTGCTCAGGAACAAATCCATAGGTTTGATAAAGGTTCAATGGACTTGCTACGGTATTGAAGATGCAACATGGGAGCATGAAGAAACCATGCGAGAGGAATGCCCACAATTTTATGTCAATTTTGAAGAAAACAGAAATTGAAAATGCAAGACTCCATTTTTGGGCAGCTAGAGTTCCAGAAACACATCTAAATATTATGGTCACCTTTGCTGACAGCCCTGATAAAAGAATAGTGCATCCCAACAGAATGAGAGCAGTGAAGGGGGCTTATTCCTTGGGTCAACAGGTTGAGAGTAATATGATATTTTGGTTGGGACTGTTGTTGGAGGGTAAAAATTGCAGAATTTTGTTTTCTTTTTTGAATATTGTAATGTGATGTAAATTTGTCTATGTATTCAGCATGGTGTTGTGCATCGAGGATGGTGCACAATTGTAGGGGAGGGGAGATGTAACATCCCCACTATAATACCCAGTTTAATTTAAGCATAATGTAAATATCATAGAAAATTGTATGGGCTATATATCACCCATGGGATATTTTTCCATGATTTTTCCCAAAAAATGATTCACCAATTTCCAATTTTTCTAAAAATGATTCGCCCAAATTTTATAGAATGTTTTTTTTACCTGAGAAATAGCCCAAATTTTATAAAACCTATATAAAATCCTTAGAAATTTGAATATTTTTACAAAAATATCACCAAACATTTTATAGTTTGCATATTAAGGGCTAGTAAGATTTGCCAAGGTTTCTATAGTTTGAGATAAATTTCCATCCTTAAAATCATCTATGGTAGTGTTGATGGGGAAGAATTCACCCTGCAACAGTAAGGGGTACTCCCCAGTACACAGTCCCAACTAGACTATGCAATGTTTGGTTTAGGAGACCCATCCGGAATTTGGCTTGGCTACCATTGTTGGTTTTGGGTTTTACCGGTTGCGGTCCAGTCTACCGATGAAGGTGGATGATGAATGATTATAGAGTGCATAGATGTAGATGAAGACTATGTATTAAAATAAAACCAATCTACTGCTAATCTATCCTACCCTATCCTAGCTAGGGCATGCTAAAGTAACCAGGTGAGTTGTAAATGAAACCAAACTCTGCATAAAACCCCCACACATGTCGTTTAAATGAAGGTGTGAGGTTAGAAAAATATACATAAATACATATAACCATAACAGTGTAAATTATATTTGTGCATGCATTAACAACTCAATAAGCTCTGGACTTAAAGATATACAAAAGAATGATAAAAATTGTAGAATAACATTGAGTGCATAAGATTAGTCTATAAGAAAACGATAATTCTTACAGTCCATGTGAACAACATACATCCCACTTGAAATAGCTCACAAMAAAGACAACTTCACACATAAATTCTTCTTTCCTGCAAAAACTGGCCCTGAGGGCTTCTCAATATTCATCAACAGATTATATATCCTTGAATTAGTTCTTGAGTCTATACAGTGCTTGAAGAGCCCCTACAAAATGGGCATCTTCTTTCTTTTATACAATCATTTGTAACTGCTAAGTGACTCTTTGTATTCCCTTTGAATAAATTGTTACAAAACTATTCAGTTTCATTTTTCTCAATGACAAGTGTATATAATAAGGACAAAATTGGGGTTGATTGAGAAAAAGACAAAATAGAAGATAGTTAATAGCAATTTTTTATTGTTGTTTTGTCTTATTCAAGGATTCATGTCCCTGAGGTGAATTGTCCACACCTCTAGTTGGTCATACAAGGAAATGATCCTCCGGTAGAGTAATTCTTTTAGTGTTGCACCATGCATCGCTATGTTGTCTTCGATGACCTGCATATCCTTAGATATAGTAGCCATGAATGCTTGGATCATGGTGTGGACTCTAGTAGGTTGTATAATATGTTTCTCTATCAGGTCTATGGTCACTTTGGTAGTTGATTCGGTGACCTTTCGTCGATGATTAGTGTTATCTTGAACTTTTTTCACTAACTCCTCCATGACCAGGTTTTGTATAGGTTCTTCTAACTGAGGAAGACAACATCCTTTAAGTAATTATTGAGAAGCCTTGTGTAGTTTCGAGCATAATTCCATTGATTCAGTAGTTTTTTTATCGTCTCTTTTCCAAACATGTTGACAACACTCCAATGAATATATATACATTTTCCTCTCCATTCTAGAGGGGTGATAAAGCTTAGTCGATGCATCAGTGTTCTTTTTTATCCATTGGTCAATATAACTCATCCTTTCCCGAATCATGTTAAATTGTGTGAGATTTGCTTATATTTGACCATGTTGATCTATAATAGTGGTGGTTGCTTGCGAGAAGAGATGTAGATGTTCATTCATATCTATGATGGCTTCTTCTAGATCTGTCCTCAATTTCTCAACACTTTCCCTAAAGCTCTATACATTTCTTTCATCTAACTTCATTCGTTGGAGTTTCTCTTCCAGTTCCCTAATTCTTGCTCTGTTCTCTTGGTTTTGCTGGCACAAACTTCGAATATTGTCTTCATTAGCATTCATGAACGCAGTGTGCTATTGGATTTTCCTTAATATCTCCTTTTATGGGGACTTGTGTAAGGATTGAGATCGACATTCTTCGAGTTTTCGGTACTTTATTTACTCGATCTTGCACGATATTGCCAAACTTGTTGTCACAAGTGAAGCTTCTTAAATTTGGCACCTCATTTGGTTGAAATGGAGCCCAGATCCCTATTCATAAACCATTAAATGGTGTTTTTGTGTTGGTGCCTATTGTTGATACCTCTGGGATGTTAGTATTCATTAGTTGAGTGTCATCGTTCCTAGTCTCGGGATATTTATTTTATCTCTCTTCTTCGATTGCCTTATCATTTGTTTCCTTGGATTCCTTTTTCGTTGCTTCTCTTGCTGCCACTACTGTTTTTTTGTTGTTTCTTTATGTTTGGTTTCTCTTTGTGTTGTGGCCTTTGTTTCTGCTTCAAGTATGGTCATTTCTTTATCTTTGGCTTTAGCTTTTTGTGCTTCGATATTTCTCTTCTTCTAGGTAGCATCATTCTTTTTCTTGTAGACCTTCTCTTTATCCTGTATTTTTTTATCGGTTAGTGTTTCTTCTTCTTCTACCGATCATGAGTGCACAGAGACATAAATGGAAGATAACCCCTCTAATTCTTCCTCTTCTTCCTTATTTTGAGCTTCTTCTCTTGCTCTCTCTTCATCTACGATCCTTTCTACGGGTTGACCTTATCTTTGGAGTATAACGTTATCATAGGTTCATGCACTGCGATGCACTTCTTCCTCGTCCCAAGACTTTGTCATGTATTCCCAGGGGGGTCCCATTTTGTTGAAATGGTCTTTTACAAAACCCTTCAAGTCATGCCTTCTAAACCATTCTTCCCCAAAATGACAAGACAATAGAGTGTTTACCTATTCTTGCACTTGCTTGGTGTTCAAGAAGAAGTAAGTGCCTACATACAATGGTTGTGGTGGCTATATAGCTTTCTTACCCTGGTATAATATTCCTCCTACTCCATGGATAACAGTTTGATACGCTACTTCCTGGACCACTAATTTGTCTAGCACAGAGCGAGGAAGCATATGAGGAGGATTCATAGTGATGAAAACCCTTATATAAGTGCCATGTTCCATGAGATACCAATCCCTGATTCTTCTTATGAAAACTATCACCTTATTAGTCATGCATGGGGGCATTGTACAAAATATCAATTCGTATAGGGGAGCTAATAAATGCTCACATATCTTCTTATACTTTATTCAGTACTTGTTCTCCCATAGCACTTTGCAGTATATGTGGATTGTTGGGTTCGAGGTTTTCCATCTCCATCCCATCCATGGGTATTGATGGACCACACACATAATGTCTAAGAGGTATGAGGACATATGGAAACTTGGGAAGGTCCCAGGATGAGCTTCTATGACTGTGGTGAGAGCTACTGTCGGATTTATTGATAAAATGTCATCCCAATTGAACGATGGTCCCTTGTCTATACAATAATAGATCGATGGCATCTACGATAGGGAGAAATTGGATGCATTTGGTTCACCATACAACTAGCACAACATAGAGACCATATATTGATAGGGCCTCCTCAAGGAAACTGTGGGGTAACCTCCCTTTAGCCTATGTTTGAATTGTTTATCAGGTTTGTACCATTTGGGGCATAGTTCTTTAGTTGTGTGTTGGAACTCATAAAGAAGATTATTTTCTAACTTTTTCGCTCCTTTGTCGATGTGATAACATTTTTCCAGGTCCTCGGGTCAAAATGATGTTATGGGTTCCCCCTTAGCATTGCAAACACATCTATTTCCCATATCAATGTGTTTTATGATCCAACCGATGGCATAGGCACAAGGGAAGACAACGGCGTGGGCTACAACTCTGAATATTCGATATCTCCAGACATTTCTGAATATCTTCAACTCGTATTGGTATTCGGATTTGGAGAGGAAATTTTATTTTTTTAACATGTGATACACATCACCCCACTTGAGTGTCTCTCCCTCCTTTTCCAAGAGTCCAAAGGTGTCATCATATGTGGCTCCGAGCACATTTGGTTCATCTTCAATTTTCCAACCGCTACCGGAGGCCTCGGTGACAGATGCCTTGTTTGCTATTTTTTTGGGGGGGGCAGCCATATCTGAGCTTACAAGGAAAGGTGAGATTAGTGCGAAGACTAAAATCACAACTGATACAAAATTTAATCTAACTGAGTATTTTCAGATACCCGATGACTCACTTGATTTAACGATTGGTGGGAGATCATAATCAGAAGACAATGAAATGATAGCAGGCATAGTGGGCAAGTAAGTGGGACTCACAGGGAATAAATTGGCTTAAAATATGCCTTAGAGGTGGAGATCGGAATGGTTAATATCAAATCCTCTTATGTAAATCAAAGAAGTTAGAAACAACTTCCCTAAAATCCATCGGCGAGGTTAAGGTTAAAGGCTTTGATAGGTATCAGGAAAGATGAAAGGAAGGCCTCTAATGGGTCGATGAAGATGGCAACAAGACCTCTAAATGATCATATGATATGATGTTAAGACTGTCGATGGGTTGGAAAGGTTGCTGCAGAGTTGGTTTTAACTCCTCCAATACATTGGAGGAGTTGATAGTAACTCCTACGATGTGTCAGAGGATTTGGAGTGAAGTGTTCTAAATGTTTATAACATGTGTCGAGGGAGTTTACGTGAACTTTGTTGAGGACTGTCAGACATGTTTGAGAGAAGTCTCCCGATGGTATCGGAAGTTTTGGAACCAATATTGTTGGTTTACCAAGGGAGTTCTTAGAAACCAGTTTAAGTCTTAAAAGGGTTCACAATTGTGAAGGTTTAGGTTTGAAATTCTTTTCTAGAACCTTGAGAATGTCGAACATGTGGGGTGGCCACTATATCTGCGGTGGGAGAAGGAACACATCGATGCCTTAAGTTTTTACGGTTGCACTACAGACAAGTCCATAGCCATGTAAGTTAGTGTCGTGAAACATTTATGGTTTGTCGAGATAAACTCAAGAGGTCTTCAAGGCCCTAGAAGGTTGTGAACATTCATAGGGTGAAGAGAAGGTGGTTGGCTAGAAAGATAGGAGGGTCCATTTTATAACAAAACTAAGAAAACTCTTGTTTTATAAAAAAAATAAAAGGAAGGTATTTAGGTCTTACCTAAAACTCGTTGACACGTGGAGGATCGTGACTGGTTGAGGATGAGCAAGCTAGGGCTTGCCACATTCTTGCTCGGGGACTATTCTTTTTTCCTTAGCATTCAATGNGCATATTTATAACTTTGGTGATCGCGGCAATAAATGTAGTGGGTAACAGCATTAAAAACCGGTGAAGTTGTTAGTAAATCCTCTGATGTGCATCGAAGGGATTAGCACGAAATGTGTCGAGGTCGGTCGAAGATGTTTGAAACAACTCCTTCAATGAAATCAAAGGAGTTGACACTAACTCCTCTAATTTCATCAAAGGAGTTGCAAGTAAGTTGGGCAATGGAAAAGGCCATTTGGAGGAAAAACAACGAAGTCACCAAAGCTCATTGACATAGATAAGGAGAAATCCTCCTATGTACATTGGAGGAGTTGAGGGTAACTCCCTCGATATACATCAAAGAAGTTTTTATCAACTTTGTCTAATATCCATAAAATATTACCTCAAAATTTTCCAAGTGTTCCCAGTTTGAAAGATGCAAACTTGGTTGGTTAAAAGTGATCAAAGAACAAATTTTAGAGCAAGATGAAGAAACTATTGGAGAAGCTTTTCAAAGTCGAAAAATATAAAGGGCCCCATATTCTTAAAAAGATTTTTTAAATAGATTTCAAGAAAATGGAGCGTTGTGGTTCCTGGCACAATAGGTAGATATGAATGTGGTTATGGCCAAGCGATGTAATGTGTGAATGTATTTTTCTGTTTTGAAATAAATAAAATGTGATGCCAGCTGTTGGGGAATATGGAAAAACATGGGGGCTGAATTTTCCACAAGAGAAGAGTGTCTAAGAGGGGTCCAAGGGGGAAATCAATTATGGGTATTAATTCAACCCATTTTATTGAATTTTATTATAATTGAGGATAACTTCTATTTTTTGTTTGAGTGTATGAGAGCCCAACCATTAAACTCGTGTAAGAGGGTGGGTGTGAGAGTCATATCCCATAGTTATTGGAGAGCATGGGGCTAAAGTACAATCAATATTGGGTAGAATGAGTAGTCAATTGTCTTTGGAAAATAGAGAAAATTTGTATGGAAGGTTATAGGTATTTTTACACATTCAATTTTACATGAACATCAAGCAGAGATTAGAGGAGAAGAGCATTGGAGATAGAACAAGCAGGCTGGGTGAATTTTGGAGCATGATGGACCGTTTTGGAGCGTTTTGGAGCTGAAGATTGAAGAGCCAATTTGTCAAGATTGAAGAGTGAACTCTTGTGTGAGTTGCATTGTAACAACAAGTGTTCTTGTTGTTGTTGGTAGTTTTCCTGGCAGTGAGTTCCCTTGAGTTCCCAGTAGAGATATTCCTAGTTACTTGTTCCAGAGAGACCTTGATAAACGAATGGGACGCCCGATGGAATGAGAGCAGTGAAGGGGTACATTCATTGGGTTGGGCAAGTCAAGAGGAATAGAGTTGGAAGAAATTGGGGATAGTTGTAGAAGAATGCCAGTGAGTTGTGGGATATTGAGTTGTGAGTGGACGGTGAGAGGCACCCTTCTCTTGTGGATTCCTAGCCTCGGCTCGAGGGTGACTTGTTGCTGAGATTTGGAACAACACGTGTATGGTTGGGTGGAACCTCCTTCCCAAGTCGTTGGTTGCACACATATTTTAAAAAGATAAGTGTTTATTTGTTTTCTTGTGTTAATTTATGAGTTTAACTATTTTGTGTTTTACTTTGTGCATAAGAATGAATTATATGATGTTGTGGTGAAATTGTTAGCTACATTTACGTTTTTAACTATGGACAATTGCTTGAACTTGATTTTCATGATGTTCATAATTTGAGGTTTAAATTTATTTGTTAATCGAATTTAGTAGTGATGGTAACGAATTTCGGTGTGGTGCTCGAATCATCATGCACACTGGGAATAGTTGCCACGTTCAGTACAAAGGTTGTTGCGCATGTTGTGAACAGTTGTCGCACACAGTAAAAAGGTTGTTGCATGCATGGTTTGTCTCAACGAGGATGCAACGGTCATGTTCATTTAGAATGACATAGATGCATTTAATTAACTAGTGTTTGCAATGGTTAAATTTGTGTATAATTTGTAGCTGCTAAGCTACAAGAATTTAGTTAGTAGAAAAATTTCAAATTTATGTTATTTTTCACAAGTAATATTCCTCAGTTAAGTTGGGGGACGTTACAATGCCAGAAAAACTAGATGGCTGAAATTTCTTGGTGAACATGACTTCAACATCAAGAACATCAAGGGAAAAGAGAATAAAGTGGTTGATGCACTTAGTAGGAGGGTGGATGAAATGCATGCTACAACCATTAGCATGTATTGTTTATATTTAAAAAGCAAAATTTTGGAAGTTGTAGCATCGTATCATCATTATGCACAAGTTATAGAAGGCTTACAAGAGGGAAATATACCGCTTAAATTTAAAGGCTACGGGATGGAAGAGGATAGAATGCCCATGTTCATGAACAAATGTTATGTTCCTAATACACATGAATTGAGAAATATAGTGTTGAAATAGATGCACAATGTACCATATGTTGTCCATCTAGGGTACTAGAATACAATTATAGTGACAAGAGGCCAATATTTTTGTCTTAGAATGAAGAAATATGTGGTTGATTACATGGCCAGGTGCATGGAACGTCAGAAGGTAAAGACTAAACATAGGCATCTCGTAGGATTGTTACAGCCATTTTCCATTCCCGAATGGAAATGGGCGGTAGTTACGATAAATTGTATCACCATGCTGCCAAGAACAACAAGACAACATGATTCCATCATGGTAGTGGTGGACAAGATTACAAAGGTTGCACATTTTATTCCAGCGAAAATGACTCACAAGATAGCCAATATTGTAGAGATTTACATGAAGGAAATTGTCAGGCTACATGGTGTGCCTAAGGCAATAGTATCAGACGTAGATCCCAAGTTCACCTCCAATTTTTGGAAGGGGTTGTTTAAGGTATTTGGGACTAAATTGAATTTCAATATAACATATCACCCAAAGTTAGATGGGCAGACGAAGAGGATCAACCAAATAATTGAAGATATGTTGAGAATATATATAATGGACAAGCCTTTCAGGTGGGGAGACTATCTTCAATTGGTTGAATTTTCTTATAACAATGGATATCAAGAATCATTAAAGATGAGCCCATTTGAAGCCTTGTATGATAAAAAAAATGCAACACGCCAGTGAGTTGGGATAACCCAACAAACATAGTTATTATTGGGCCATAATTGCTAAGGGAAATGGAAGAGAAGATTGTAAATATTAGGCATAATTTAAAGGTTTCACAGGATAGGAGAAAGATTTATGTGGACAAAGGAAGAACACACAGGGAATTCAAAGTGGTTGAGCATGTGTTTTTAAAAGTAAAGGTTAAAAGGAGCTCTCTAAGATTGGGAAGTTTTCCAAAATTGGCAACGAAATATTGTGGGTTGTTTGAATTTCTAGAGAAGATAAGCTTAGTTGCATACATGCTTGCATTGTCTGCATCCATGAGAATTCATAATGTGTTTCATGTGTTTTTATTGAAGAAATATGTTCCTAATCCTAACCACATGATTGATTGGATTGTGATCTAGGTGGACCACGAAAGGGACTTTCGGGTGGAGCCAGTGCACATCCGGAACCGAAAAGTCAAAGTGCTCATGAACAAATCCATCGGCCCTGTAAAGGTCCAATGGACCTGCTATGGTTCTAAATATGCCATGTGGGAGCACGAGGAGGCCATGTGGGACGAGTACCCATAAGTTTTTGCAAATTTTGAAGAAAACTAAATATACATTTGTACATAAGTGTGCGAGACTCCATTTTGGAAATTGGAGTTCCTAGAGCCACAACTCAAAGACTTTATTTCTGACCTGTGCTAGAGTCCTTGTAGGGAAGTGGGACTTTCTGAGGGATTTTGGTGTAGATAAGGGGATACACTTTCTTGGGTTGTGCAAGTTGAGGGGAATGAGAGATTGTTGGTTGGAATTGCTACGAGAGATGTTAACTTACAAAAGTATCAAGTACTATGATGTAAAATTTTGTACATGTATATCGATATGATAACGTACATCAAAAAATGGTGCAAGTTGTAGGGGGAGGGGAATGTAACATCCCCATTTATTAATCCCTTGTTTAGTTATGTATATTATAAATATGATGTATGGTTGTGGACCAAGTGATATAATATTTAAACAATGTATATCAAAAATAATAAAGTAAAATGTATCACTGGGTGCAGATGGACACAAATGGCATCATGGGGATTAAGTTTCCACAAGAGATGGGGGTCCAAGGGGGAATTATTCATGTCTATTAATATCAAGCTACCTTTCTAAAATGATTTTGTATGAACCTTCTATTTTTTTCTTTTGAGTGTTTCAAAGCCCCAATCATTGAATACATGTAAGAGGGTTGGTGGGAAAAGTCACCTCGCATATTTATTGAAAGCATGGGGCTGAGTAGAATCAACATTGGGGAATGTGAGACTCAAATTGCATGGGTAAAATGAAATTCAAATGGGGAAAGAAGGAAGTCTTTACAGTTGGGTAGAAGAAAGGAAATGTGTGTGGGGAGATGGGATATAGTAGGAAGCCATAGTGGGCATGTAAGGTAGTTTGTTGGATCTATAATTTCATGGAGAATTAGGTTGTAGGCCTGTGAGTAATATTTTGAGCAAGAAATTTGCAAAGTGAGCAGGTAAGTTGTTGTTGTTAGAAATCTTGTTGTAGTTGTAGATTCCCGAAGTCCACAGCAAAGAGATTTCATGGCCAACCTGTGTTGGAGCCCTGGAGGGAAGTGGGATAGCTTGAGGGATTGTGTGGCAGAGAAGGGGATCCCATTCCTTGGGTTGTGCAGGTTGATAGGAAAGAGAGCAGGTGGATTGGCATGGATGTAGGAATTAGCTTTCTGTGAGGGGACAATAGCTATCCTTAGGAACCACCTTCTTCTTGACGAATCATAGCCCCATCTTGGGGGTGACTTGCTACTGAGAACTAGAGTAGCAAGTCTACGCTTGGGTGGAACATCTGTCCTCTGCAACTGGTTGCATATTTCCTTACAAAGATAAGTGTTTTTATCTATGTTCACTATTTTTATTTATGGGTTTAATTGTTGTGCATTATACTCTATGTTATAATTATTTAGATGTTGTTGTGTGCATATAAAATATAATCGCATTCACATTTTTAATAATTCTTGTTAGTTGCATATTTATTTTTATCATGTTGCATGCATTTAGTTTAATGGGTATCAGAAATTTTGTTGAATTAGTAGCGGGTGAGCTACATTTCCTATTATGGGTTATATGGGAAACCTATAGTAACTCTATCTTCAAAGACTTGGTCTACATCCCACTTCAAATTCACAATAAAAGCCAATAGTGTGTACAATTTCTTCTTGTCACTCTAAATCCTAAAAGGAAAAGGATTGTTCCACCTTTATTCTTGGATGAAAAGTTACTCCTTAGGGTTGCTTTGATCGTGCATCCTAAGGGAACTTTTGACATTGTAGAGCATAAGGGGCTATTTATCTAACAAGATATTGATGACAGTATTTTGGGTGTGGGCAAAAAAACAATATGGCAAACTTGTGAGAAGATTACATCCTTGTGACATTGGCAATTGAGATGGGTTTAGATAGGCTCCAAGTTGTAGGAAAATGTATGGTAGTTATTTAGTGATTGAATGGAGGATAAGGAAGAAATATAAACCTTATTGAGTTGTTAATAGGGCTATGGAATTGAAGCAACATTTTTATAGATCTTTTTTATCTACACAAAGAAGAAAAACAATTTGTAAATGGACCAGCTCCCATATAATGCAATGGGATCTCCTTCTAGTGAGTTGCAAACAATCCACTACAAAGAAAGTGCAACTCAAATGTTACCTAGGAGGAATTTCCGGCGACTCAAGTAGTCCCCTACTTTTTATATGATTCTTTTGAATTCAAATGTCTAGTGATGAACTCTTTGCTTTTATTATGCTCAATTGGTATATATTTCAAATACTAAACTATGAGGTCAATATGAAGATTGTACATGTAACTTTTAACTTTTATTCCGGAATAAGGCAAAATTCAAATTTTTAAGACTTTTAGATAGGTTGTTTTGTATATGCACATACATAACTATAAAATGTATCTTTTAGTTTTGAAAAAAAATTAAAAATATAATTTTTTTCCTTTAAAATGTAACTTTTGGTTTTAACAAAATACAAATAAAAACACATTTGTTTTCTCTTTAATATATAGATTGAGTTTGACATACAAGCATATAAACACAAATACTTGTCTCATCAAGCTATCTTATATAGCTTGGTTGGTAAGACCACCCATAATGTTTGCTAAGCATGAGTCGTGAGTTCAAATTGTTGGCAATTGTTTGTGAGTTTGTTGTTTTTTTAAGCAAATTAAGAAGGTTAGTTTTCTTTTCCAAGGGATAAGTGGTATTACATTGAGGAGGTGGACTTTTTCTTGTATTTAAATTTCAAATCTTTATAAATATTTTATGTAAATAATATAAATTAGTTAAATTAAGTAGTGTGATTGGTTTCGAAGGGTTTCATTATGTATTATGTATGGTAATTCAGGTTTGAAACTCCGTAGTAGTGAGAGGAGACATCTAAAATCCAGTCATGTTAAGGGTTGGTGTGGACCAAGTCAGAAGGGTTTCATTATGTATTATGTATGGTGATTCAGGTTTGAAACTCCGTATTAGTGAGAGGAGACACCTAAAATACAGTCATGTTAAGGGTTGGTGTGGACCAAGTCAGGTGCGATCACTGGTGATTTTGATGGCTTAGATGGCCCTGAGTCACAATTTCTTAAATCAAAGACTAATCTTGCAAGTCACGAATCTATTAGCAAACCAAAAATAATAATAAAACACAAATCATTATAAGAGACACCTAAAATCCAACCATGTTAAAGATTAGTGTGAACCAAGCCAAGTACGATTGTTGGTGATTTTGATGACTTAAACACCCCTCAATCACAACTTCTTAAATCAAAATCTAATCTTGCAAGTCACAAATCTATTAGTAAATCAAAAATAATAATAATAACACAAATCATTATATTGATCTTCAAAACATACCCAAAAAAAACATAAATTCAGTTAATATTTACATAAAAACATTATAATTTAATTATATTATTTTTTGATATTTTTTATTTTTTAAAACTATTTCTTCATTTTTCAAAAAAAAAAATCTATATTAATTAATTATCTCATCATATTTATATTTTTATATAGAGATGTATTTAAAAGTCCACATTACATTAATTTTATGAATTTATAAAATCCTCCATGATAAGTTAAATGGATTCCAAATTTATTTATCAATAATGAAGATGATTATTGATACAATGAAGTTTTAAAATTATTATTATTATTATTTATAGAATAATGAAGATGATTATTGATGTAGTGAGAATATTTTTAAACATTTTATTTTTATAATCAATATTATAATTTTTATAATCAATATTACATTTTTTATAATTATTTTTATAATTATTTTTAATAACAATAAATATTAATGTAATAATTTTTAAAATAATTTATATTTTTTTTGTTAGTTAAATTTGTTGGATTAGTTTCATAGCTGAGATGTCACGACATAGGAGCACAACCACCCTTTAATATGATTGGATTTGAAGTGCATAACACCCTTTAATATGATTGAATTTGAGGTATCCTTAAAGATTTCAAACCGATGATTTTATTCACAAAATACCTTAATAACACACTAACTCACCAACTACACCATCAAAACTTTAAGTAATTTATAATTAATTATATAATAATAAAAATATTAATGTGATAATTTTTTTAAATAATATATAATTATTATTTATAAGAATTATAATAAATTATAAAATAATAATTATAAAATAGATTATGTTGAAATTACTAAAACAACTGAGAGGGGGGGTGAATCAGTTGTTTCTATGCTTAAACAATTTTAAGTCTATTAAAACATTATTAATATTTCTTCAAGTGATCATCAACAATATACAACATATGGACAGTAAAAACAAAGAGCATCAGTCACACATAAAGTATACACAGAGACAGATTTTCACGAGGAA
>ML785373.1:72713-108255 GCA_009831015.1 Picea engelmannii | reverse complement strand
ACAGAGACAGATTTTCACGAGGAAACCCATAAAGGGAGAAAACCTCTTCTTCTTCGAAATGATAGGTAGTCTTCTAAGTTCTGTACATCATCTTTAATTGAGCACCAACTCAATGTGAGGGTACTACCTCTGTTTTACAAGCTACAACTTGTTTGAGAGCACCAACTCTTTGGTTTTTCTAGCACCCACTAGAAGGAAGCACCAACTCCCTGGTTTCTCTAGCACCAACTCCCTATATGTTCCAGCACCAACTGGATGGAAGCACCAACTTCCAGTTACACAGGCTCCAACCTGTATAACAGAGAACACTTGTTCTCCCTTGCACCACCCTGCCACCCTGGTTTCTCTGGCTGCAACCAGATGGAAGCTACAACTTCTTGTGTTCAAGCTTCCACTTGAACCTCTGAGGACAACAGTCCTCCCAAGCACCTCCCAACCTCCCTAATGTATTAATGAATGAATACACAGATAACTACACAGATAAATCAATTCTTACCACTCTTTCTCTGTTCTATAAGTCTGATCTTCTACAAACTGTTCTGCAATTCTTCTCTTCCTCTGTCTGTTCAGCAGGTTTGCTCTGCATCAACTTTTTATGTCATTCTGCTCTGCTTCAACTTGCTCTGTTATTCTTCTCTACCTTTGATTTCACTCTGCACATATGCTCAATTTCATACTTGGCATCCTCTCCTTTTCCCTTTCTTACAGTTTCATTCTTTTTCATCCAGAATAGCCAGACATTCACATTTTGTCTCATTTTCTTTTATACACACCTCCCCGACGGTTCCACTTCGCATTTCCTTAGGCAAAACAAGGACAATTGTCCTAGCAACTGAAACGCTAACTGATTCTCAATCATGAGTCTGTTTCTTTTAACATATTCGTAACTGAGGAGTTAACTGTGAGAGAGAACAGTGACCCTCCGATCACATTCAAGTTTATCCGCATCGTTGGATGAACTTTATTAATCTTTCCTTTAAATCGGATTTCGGCATTTCGTCATTCCTTATGTTCAATGTTCTTGTCACTTACAAATCTCGATCCACAAAAATTCTATAAAGCAATCGGATCAACGATCCAGATCATATTTAGATCTGACGGTTCAGATTAACTCGGGATTTCACTCATCGTGATTTTGACACTCTGGACATTCGGTGTTTTTGTCACTTCAAATTCCCGATTCTCGACACTCCGTAAAGAAGTCAGATCAACGGTCCAAATCACATCTCTATTCAACGACTGCAATTAAATCGTGATTTCACATATCGCGAAATCGGGATTCCTGATGTTAAAAAACTTTGACATCTCCAACTCTCGATCCCCGAAACTCCGTCAAGGAGTACGTCTGCTAATGTCACATGTGTTAAATAACTGCCACATATCACCCTGATTCGTGACTTACATGTACTTGGCATGTTGAATCAGTTTGACACTTGTCATTACCTGGTTGTGCCACGTGTTCCTAGCTGACGTGGTTTGCTGACGTGAGTTGGATCGACGGTTCAGATGTGATCTTGATTTGACGGCTCAGATTACGCCGGGATTTTGCATATCGAGAAATCGAGATTCCTGTTGCATTGTTTCTTTGACATTTCCATCACACGATCCTCGAAACTCCGATAGGGAGTTGGATCAACGGTCCAGAATCAATCTTGATCTGACGGCTCAGATGAAGTCGTGATTTTGCCTATTGCGATTATGCTCACTTCTCCTTGCACTTTAAAGAACGTGCAGGTTCTTCTCAATCCAACGGTGGTTGGACCCTGCGCTCAGATCTAACGCCTGAGATCTATCCTCCTCTTCAGCGCGCTCTTCTTGTCTTCATTCAGATCTGACGGCCATCGGGAATTCAGAAAGAGATCCAACGAACACAGTTGATGCTCTTCCCCGATTATCACTGCTCCACTGATCATCATTGTTGTACTCAAGCCATCACCACTATTGTACTTGCCATCAGTGACAAGTATACGCTGCCTGTAAATATGCTAACAATCCTCTGTACATTCTTCCTGTACTCATGCCATTCACTGTCTGTTACATATTTTCCAACAGATTATTTAAAGCATCCTAAAACATTTTATGTTTTTCACGTGATTGTAACAATCTCCACTCTCTTTGTGCCTAATGCTTCACCTTTTATATGTGTTGCTTCACGTTCCTTATCACATCACTTTTTATGTGGGCTTGTTATTCCTCGCGATCCCTTATGCATTGGTTTCTCGTGTACTTTTTCTCTATGCCATATATTGTGCCTATTTATATAATAGATTATTTTAAGTATGATACACATTTTTTTTTTATGTTTCTAAGTTACATTTGGTGTACCTAATTTCTATCATGCTCTCTATGCATTAGGGAAGTTGAAGTAGTGTGCATGATGCAAGAGGAATGAACATTATTATTATCATTATGGTGAAAGTTTAGAAGGGAAAGCATGCTCTTTGTGCATTAGGGAAGTTGAAGTAGTGTGCATAGAAAGTGAAGTGAAGTGAAGGATGCAAGAGGAATGAACATTATTATTATCATTATGGTGAAAGTTTAGAAGGGAAAGCACGAGAGGGGATTATATTAGTTAGAATCATGAGGAAGATGAAGAGTTAAGTGAAACCAAGAACAAGAATAAATAGGAGGTCTTGAAACATGATCAGGTTTCTTGAATGAGTGGTTAGTCAATGCCATAATAAAGTTGTAGAGTTATACATAGAACTAAAGTAGAGTGTTGAGTCACACGCAACATATTTGTAATATATTGATGTCTTACCAATAAAAATGACATATTTGTAATATATTGATGTCTTACCAGTAAAAATGATTATAGATATTCTCTTTTATATGTGCACATTATTGTTGTGTTGTCCTTGTGAATGTTTTCTTTATTTCCTACAATTTATTATATGTTTTTTTTACAGTAATGATGGTTGCTAATATTATCAAAATTGTTGTTGTTAAACTTGTTCAAAATTCTTACATTCTCGAAACGACCAGTCTTATTTCCATAGCTAAAATGAGAGTATCAATTGCAATACTTAACCAATCCAACCAAACTACCATGCTTAAGGGTTTTGTTAGGGACCCAACCTTCCTAACGCCTCATGTAGGTAGAATAATATATTTTCCATGTAATAAATGCATATATTAATAAATAAGGCCTAGTTAATAACATGAACAGGTCTAATGTAAGAAGACTTAATAGAGGCTTCTACTTCTAGAAAGATCTTCCTCTAGATTGTTCTTTTGAAGATATATTTAGTATAAATAGGAGTAGAAGGCATGATAAAGCTTTGTCTTGATAATTATTATGATATAGCGTTGCTCCGCTAGAGGTTTCCCCCTCGAAGAGGCAAGTGAACATTGCTTTCTATTAATAAATGTATCATCTTTGGTGTTTTGATTCTCTACATTTTGTTGTTTCGTTGGTATTTTCTTCATTATTTCTATTTTTTTCTTATTATGATAGTTTTGGTACCTAACAAGTGGCATCAGAGCACTTTCCTCCGCAGACACTGTGGAAAAAAAATTCAAATTAGAGACGTGTAATGTTGGCATCTTTAAAGCACAGAGCTCTGTCATTCAGTGAGTAAAATGAGGAAATACAAACGATTTCACGGGGTTGTCTAGAAACTAACGTTTCACCTTATTGGAAACCTATGTAACACATGTTGGTACCCTTTGAGTAGTATTGCATCAAACATAATTTGTACACGACCATCACTCCCACATATTGTTAAGTATATCGAGAGTCCCCTAGGTCTCCTGAAACCATCCCTAGCTTAATCGATCGGTCACCTGACTGTTATAGTGCCACCGAGAACAACACTCAGGAAGATACTCTCTAGTACCTGAGTAATCGAATAGTATGACTAAGGGTACGGACGAGTTTCCTTAATTTGTGCCCTGAGATATTGGTTCGAGCATTACTGTTCGACCCCATATGTATCAAAGAGCTATAGCATAGGGAAAACCCTTGTCCGTAGAAACCTTGAAAACCCTAACCGGGGGGGAACATACCAAGCAAGGAACAAAAAGGATATTTTGACTACACAATCTTGCCCCTGCATTTTGGTTGCGAAATTACTACACAATTTTTCCTGTTAAGAATTTGGGAATTTTGACACTGCAACATTACTCAGGTCGGAGTATAACTCCGCATGAGTAAGAACAAATTATGGGTCATTCCCACACCATTATTTGAGACCTATCCCATAGGATTCCTCTCTCCACCTTGATTGCAGTGATACCTATCATTTTAAATCTTTTTTTCTCATGGACCCATCCCCTTCTCGACACCCTTATTTCCCACTTACTCCATTGACCTCCTCTAGTTTCACTGATTGCAGTGGTATATATCACTTATCTATTTTTTTGTCTATGGACCCACCCATCATCCCCAAATGGATCCCACTTGCCAAGATGAAACCAATCCAAAACTGAATTATGACATCTTTATCGTTGATTCCAAAGTGGACTACATCCAAAAACAACTCAATATTGACGAACTCAATTCCACTCTCAAACAATTCATGAAAAAATTCCAAGTTCCTTGCTCCTCTAACCCACCCCTCCATGTTGAAGGTGTTGACTCCAACCATCCCTTGCACTCTCATTCTAACTCCCTGCATCGTGACCCTTGTCTTCCCAGAGTTGAGGTGACCAAATTTGATGGCTCAGATCCAACAGCCTGGGTCGCTCGGATGGAACATTATTTGTCCCTGTATGGCATTACCAATGAGTTGACCAAGCTTCGTTATGGTGTTCTCTATTTGGATCCGAAACGATGGAAATGGTGGTAATGGAATAGAAATACACACCAAGGGTATGTTTCTTGGACATAATTTGTTTCTGAGTTGTATGAATGCTTTGACATGGACACCCACCATTTAGGTTATTTGTCCAAGTTGGAACACTCTAGAATAGTGGAATATTTTATCATTTCCTTTGAGCACTTTTCTTTTCAAACGGAGGGCATGACATATTCCTTCTGCCGTGAATGCTTTATTAGTGGCCTCAAGGATGAAATATGAGCCCAAGTCCTCATGGCTCACCCCCAAACTTGGTTGGAAGCAACTAAATGTGCTAAGGAGGCACAATGGGTCATTTTTTCCTAGAGTAGAAAACCCACTTTTCTTCCCCACCCTAAACCCCCCACCCCCCACTACTACCCCTCAGGCCACTCCTCTCAAGGTCCAAAAATTAACACGGGTGGAAATGGTTGAACACCAACTCAAGGGTATTTGTTATAATTGTGATGATAAATACTTTCCAAGGCACAAGTGTAAAGAAAAAATACTTGTTATGGCCATTTCAGAGGACGTTGCGGATGAATATGTTGAGGTTTCACATGAGGAAGCGCTACCCCAAGAAGATGATCTTAAGCCACCCTTCGATTTTCCCAAATTTGAACCCATGATTTCGTTGAATGCTCTCACTGGATTTTTTGATCCCCAAACCCTCAAGTTAATTGGCTACATTAAGCACCGGAAATTCATCATCCTAGTTGACAGTGGTAGCACTCATAATTTTATTCATCGTCGCCTTGCCCAAGAGATCAATTGTTATATATGTGCAGTCAACAATTTTCAAATTATTATTGCCAATGGTGGTTCCATGAAATGTGAGGGGCGTTGTGAAAATGTGTGCCTAATTGGCCAGTATCACTTGAAATATCACATGCTTTCTATTAACATGGGTGGTTGTGACATTGTACTTGGTGTTGAATGGATATGCACTCTCAGCCCCATCACCATGGATTTTAAGGATTTAACCATGCAATTCCAACAGGAGGGACAACAATATAAATTCCAAGTCATTACAGCAATCTCTTTAGAGATCATCAGTTCCCACCGCATGGAAAATTTACTCAAAAAAGTTCGTTCTGGTATCATCTCCCAACTCCATTCTATTTAAGCAGTTGAGACACCCTCTGTGAATCTCGACCTCCAATACATTATTTCCCAACACCGTGCTATTTTCCAAACTCCCTAGGGGCTCCCCCCCTCCCGTGGTGACCATGACCATTCCATTCCTTTAATCATGAACATTCTTCCTCCTAATGTTCTCCCTTATTGTCATCCCTTTGCTCAAAAAAATGAAATTGAGAAAATCGTCCAAGAGTTGCTCGAAGGGGGTGTTATCCGCCCCAATACCAGACCCTAGTCATCCTCGATAGTCATGGTCCTCAAGAAGGAAGGAACTTGGCACATGTGTCCTAGTTTTCGTGCCCTCAACAAAATTACCATCAAGAACAAATTCCCCATTCTTGTCATAGATGACCTTCTGTATGATCTCAATGGGGCTCAATACTTTATTAAACTTGACTTACGTATTGTCTACCACCAGACACGTATGAAAGAGGAAGACATTCCCAAGACTTCATTTCGCACTCATGAGGGTCACTATGAGTTATTGGTCATGCCCTTTGGTCTTTGTATTGCTCCCTCCACTTTTCAAAGCCTCATGAATCATATATTTCGTCCTTTCCTCTATCACTTTGTGTTAGTTTTCTTTGATGATATTCTCATCTATAGTAAAACTTGTCCAGCCCATATCACCCATGTGGATCAAGTTTTCCATCTCCTCTCCAAGCACAAACTCTTTCTCAAACAGTCTAAATGTGCTTTTGGCACCTCTAAAGTTGAGTACTTGGGTCATATTTTTGGCAAGGATGGTATCATGGTGGATCCTAAGAAAATTGAAGCTATATAGAATTGGCCTCGTCCTAAAACTCTTAAAAGTTTGGATGGTATCCTAAGTTTAATGGGCTATTATTGCAAGTTTGATCAGAATTATCGAAAAATTGCAACTCCCCTCACAACTCTCCTTAAAAAGAATTCTTTCAGTTGGACTCTCGCAGTTGATCAATCCTTCCAAGCCTTGACAGAAGCTATGTGTACTGCTCCTATCTTGGCACTACCTAACTTCACCAAGACGTTTGTTTTGGAATGCGATGCATCAGGGAGAAGCATAGGCGCAGTCCTCATGCAAGATGGTCGACCTTTTTCTTTCACCAACAAATAGTTTTCGTAGCGACATTTGGACCAATCAATCTATGAAAAGGAAACTTGGCTATTTTGCATGCAGTGGATCTCTGGCACCCTTATATGTTGGGGAAACGCTTCCAAATTAAAACGGATCATCAAAGCCTCAAATATTTTCTGGAAAAATAAATTCATCCCTGGAGCAATAAAAATGGATGACCAAGCTATTTGGGTATGATTATGAGATCATTTACAAGAAGGGAAAATAAAATGCAGTGGTTGATGCCCTTTCCAGGAAATATGAAGAAGACGGATCCCTCTTTTCCCTCTCATTCATTGTAGCAAATTGGTTTCAAGATGTTCTCCAGGAATGGTGTCAAGACCCCAAACTTACCAGCCTAATCCAAAAACTGCAACAGGATCCTCAAGCTTCTCCATGGTACTCTTGGCACAATGAAGAGTTTCGCTATAAAGGTCTCCCATATTTAAGCAAACAATCGACCCTTAAATCCATGGTGTTCTATGAGTTTCATGCTTCACCTACAGTTGGGCATTCAGGTTTTCCAAAACTTATGAATGGGTCAAACATTCTTTTTTCTAAGATGATATGAAACAAGACATCCACACCTTTGTGGCCGAATGTGATACTCGTCAATGCAATAAGGGCGAGACTGTCAAAACTCCTGGCACACTCCAACCGCTTCCGCTTCCACCTACTATTTGGATGGATATTTCTATGGATTTCATTGTTGACTTACCTAAATCATGCAATAAGTCAGTCATCATGGTGGTCGTGGATCATCTTTCCAAATATGCTGATTTGTGTGTTCTTCAGCACCCATTCACAGCCTCCACAGTGGCTCAAGTTTTTATGGATAATATCTTCAAACTCCATGGCATGCCTCATTCTATTGTTTTTTATCATGATCCAACTTTTACCAACAATTTTTGGCAAGAATTATTCAGGCTCCAGGGAACCCAATTGCATCTTAGCATTGCCTACCATTCCCATATTGATGGCCAAACTGATGCAGTCAACAAGTGTTTGGAAACATATTTGGGGTTTTTTGCGTCAGACAGAAAAAAAAAATAGTGGGTTCAATGGTTACCCCTAGCTAAATGGTGGTACAACACCTCTTACCATACAGCCACCTGCATGACTCCCTTTGAAGATATCTACAGAAAAACGCCACCATCAGTTATCCCATACATTCCAAATGACTCCAAGGTTTAGGAGGTTGACCGCAATCTAATTGTCCGCACAACCATTCTTCGTACTCTTAAATAAAATTTGTTCATGGCTCAAAACCGCATGAAGCAATAGGAAAATCAGGGTCGTTCTGAACGTCAATTTTCTTAAGGGGATCAGGTGCTTCTCTGTTTTCAATTATACAAACAAACTTCACTCAAATCCCAGCATTGTCAGAAACTTGCCCCCAAATTTTATGGTCCTTTTACTATTCTCAAACGAGTGGGGCTAGTGGCCTGCCAGTTAACCTTGCCCAGTCACTCTAAGATACATCTTGTTTTTCATTTTCGTGCCTAAATAAAGTGATTGGTGCTAAGTGCCAGACCTAGACCAGTCTACCAAAGTTGGATGAAGAAGGTTCCATTTGGTTGTAGCCACATGCAGTATTGGACCAACGCAAGCGTTGTCTCCATTAGTGCACCATCAAGGAAGTTTTAGTTCAATGGAAGGATACTCCACTAGAAGATGCCACCTGGGATCCAACTACTATTCTGTAACAATTCCCTCCTCTCAAGCCTTGAGGACAAGGCTCTTTTTCAAGGGGGAGGGAATGTTAGGGACCCAACCTCCCTAACCCCTCACGTATGTAGAATAATATATTTTCCATGTAATAAAGGTTGATATTAATAAATAAGGCCCAGTTAATAATGTGAACAGATCTAATGTAAGAAGACTTAATAGAAGCTTCCGCTTTTAGAAATATCTTCCTCTAGATTGTTCTTTTGAAGATAGATTTAGTATAAATAGGAGTAGAAGGAATGAGAAAGCTTCGTCCTGAGAATTATTGTAATAGAGCACTTCTTTGTTGGAGGTTTCCCCATCGAAGAGGCAAGTGAACATTGCTTTCTATCAATAAAGTTATCATCTTTGGTGTTTTAGTTCTCTACATTTTGTTGTTCCACTAGTATTTGCTTCAGTATTTCTATTTTTTGCTTATTATAATAGATATGGTACCTAATAGGTTTGCAGATATATACCTAGATAAATTGATTTAACAAAAAAATTATTGGACAAAACATAGGCTAATTAATAGAAATGAAAGGCCATAATGGGCATCAACAACATAATCTACTTGTGTTGCCAATTTGCAATATTCACCCCCATAAGAGTCAATTGAGTCTTCAAGCAAGGCAATAGAGCAAAATAATTGAAGACTTCAAGTACATTGTATGTAGGAGGTAGATTAATGTGTATTGAGATGCATGCCACTACGTCAGAGAGAGTGTCTAGGGAGGCTAAGAATTCCAATTTCCTTCCATGCAACAAGATCGAAGTGGCATGAGATTCCACTTCCTAATCCCTTCATCCTAGGAGCTTCTTCACAACCTCTAGAACATGCAGCTAGTCTTTAGCTTTATTTACCTCAGATTTGTTTTTCAGTCATGGAGTTCTTTCACTTTTCTCATTCCAAAGTTGAGGAATGTTGGACAATTGAGAGGGGGGGTGAATCAGTTGTTATTGTGCTTAAACAATTATGCCTATTTTAAACTCTTTACAAAACACTCAATGACAATCACAAGAATGTAGGGAGGTAAGCAATAGAGTATTCAACATCAATCACACACATGAAATATATAGAGACATATATTTCCTAAGGAAACCCATAAAGGGAAAAAACTCTTCTTCTTGATATGATATGTAATCTTTATTTTTTGTACATTATCATTCTTATGAGCTCCAACTCCTCCTGAGGATACAACCTCTGTTTTAAAAGCAACAACTTGCTAAGAGCACCAACTCTTTGGTTTCTCTAGCACCCACTAGAAGGAAGCACCAACTCCCTGGTTTCTCTAGCACCCACTAGAAGAAAGCACCAACTCCCTGAGAATTCCAACACCAACTGGATGGAAGCACCAACTTCCAGTTACACGGACACCAACCTGTATAACAAAGAACAATAGCTCTCCCTTGCACCACCCTACCACCCTAGTTTTCATGGCTGCAACCAGATGGACGCTACAACTCCATGTGTTCAAGCACCTACTTGAACCATTGAGGACAATGGTCCTCCCTACCCTACCACCCTGAAATATAAATCTTTTCTTTTCTTGAATTTATCACAGTGATACAACATTTATCTATGGCTTACCAGTCTCATCACTATTATGCTACACTACTCTGCTATGTTTGCATCAGTCTCTCTCTGCTCGCATAGTGTGCACTTTTGTTCTTCTCTATTTTTATGCTTTGTGCGCCATCTCACCTCTATGCACTATGCCTTTGCATGCTCTTCATTATGTCATTGTTCTACCCTATAGATAGTTCATTGCATCTCTTCCTCGCTACTCTGTGTAGCACACCCGCAAACTCACCTCACTTCTCTATCATGCATCGTTTCCTCACGTCAATTCATCTGCCTGGTCATCATGGCAAATCTTCATGTTCTTTGGTGGTCTATCCCTGTGTGTTCATCATCAGTGAGCGTTATGTTGAGATTCCTTAGCTTCTCTGGCATTAGAAACTCTCTGTCTTCTCTGTCAATTACAGCCAGTCAATTATGGCTTCTTCGGCTCCTAAGCCCCTTCCTTCATGTGATCATTGGCAGTGACCATACGCTTAGGATTATCGAGTGCTTATCAATTCAACGGTCACAATTCAGTCTCCTGAAATGGACGAATATCGTAACTTCAGCACTTTGTTCTTCGGGTCTTCGTGACTTCCAACTTTTCAAATCTCCTGAATACAATATCGCCAAACAGATCGGACGGTTCACATTTATATCTCTGAACCAGATCAATGGTTATATTCGATCCTTACATCTATCCTTCATTGCTTAATCTGACGGCCAGGACTTAATCAATAAATGATATGGATGGCCACCTTTTACTCAACGACTTCATCTATTATGCTTACGCTATCCTTCCACTGTGTTTTGATCAACGGTTGATAGTACACCCGACATCAGATCGACGGTTGAGATCTCCTTCGGGTCTTCAGACTTTGGAGATTTAGAGTCTCAACCCTTTCTTTCCTCTGTACGTCAATCTTTCGGAGCTAACAAGCCTATGACACGTGTCCCTTTCGGATTAACAGTCTAGATCTCCTCGGGTCTCCGGACTTCATAGATTTCAAATCTCAACCTATTCTTTCCTCCGGAGTGATCATCTGTTGAGTCATTCATCACATGGTGGAGAACGCTTGATGTTGGTTAACATTTTCACTTACACTATCCTTCCACTGTAGTATATCGACGGATGAGACTGCTCCCGAAGTGATCTTCAGATCGGACGTCTCGTGTCCACTTCGGGTCTCCGACATTCGGGACTTCAGGCCTTTGGGTGAGTATTGGTGGTAAGACTCCCTGAATGACGTAACTCTTGGGTCACTCGATGATGTGTCACGAGCCGAGCAACTGCCACATGTCACTCAAATTCATGATTTGTACGTACCTGAAATGTTGATTTCAACTTGAGACTTGTCGTTCTCTTACTGTGCCACGTGTCCTTGCTGACGTAGACTGTTGACATGGACTTCTGATGTGGTCTACCACTATGCCCTTTTGTTGACATGGTCTACTGCGTGACCAACATCTCTGATCCAATGGTCCTCGTTTGTCCTCCAAATCTGGCAGTCCTCATTCATTTCAGATTTCTTGGCTTCGGGTATTTCACATCTCAAACCTTCCAGAGCATAACCTCCTCGCAACTTTAAACCTGAACTAAATGTTGTTCATCGATCAGAATCTTATATCGACGGCTTGATCTATAGACGTTGCAGCTATGCTGGCTTATCCTATCCTTCCTCTTGAAAGTGATCCGATGGCTGACGGGAATTTGCATAATCAAATTCTCAAATCTCAAGCTCTCCAGAGTGTAACCTCCTCGCGTATTTAGACCCGAAGTGAATGTTGTTCATCGATCATTAACTTAGATCGACGGCTCGAACTTTATGCGATGCAGCTTTGCTGGCTTATCTTGTCCTTCCACTTGAGAGTGATCCGACGATTGTCAATATTCTTGAACCAGATCCACGATCAATAATGATTGCGGAACCACAATTTGCGAGTGTTTTAACTCGTCACCCAAACTCCGCAATGGGAATATGTGCGCTATTGGAGATTCAACCACAATTGTTGATCTTCGAAGATATAAGATCGGACGGTCCTAACTGATTGTGGGATTGGAACTAGCGCGACGTTTAATTATCCTTCCGATATCCGCAATTTATCCCTATCGTTGATTTGGCGATTCGGCATCTGACAGTCACGACCTAATATGACTTAAACGCATTGTTTGTTGGATTAACCATCGTCGTAGATATTCGAAGCTATGAGATCTAACGATCTAGATGAATTGTGGGATTGTAACTGGTGAGTAGTTTAATTCATCTTTCACTCCCCACAATGCATCCATGTCGTTGATCTGGCTTGCAGATATGATGGTCTCGATTTGATTTGAGTTTATCTCACCATCTCTTCTGAGCTTTTGATCTTCATTCGTTAACTCTCCTGATCTTTAATCTCCATTCGCTTCCTTCCGCTTTTCCTTCTGTTCTTTCCATCAATGACAAGCACACTCCTGCCTACCAAATTTGCCAACAATATCCCCCTTTGGCATTGATGGCAACCCTCAAAGGTTGCACTAGACTGCTTGGACCTCCAACTGTAGCATCTGGACCATTCCTTTTCTCCCTCTTTGACATAAATGTCAAAGAAAACATGCTCCCCCTGAGTTGTTGCAGTACTTTTTGGAGGTATCAGATATTCAACCAACACATACTGTCCTTGACAGGATGGACTCGCTTAGGTGAGAGTAGGGATGACACCCAACTTCTGATGAAGATATTCAAAAGGTGTCTTGACTAGGGGTTTAGTAAAGATGTCTGTAATTTGTTCTGTGGAAGGAATATAATTCAATTGAAAAACTTTGTTTGTAACCTACTCTTTGAGAAAATGATACTTTATTGGGATATGTTTCATCTTTGAATGGAGAATAGGATTCTTCGAGACACTAATGGCACTGGTGTTATCACAGTGAAGTGGAATTGAATCAGTATAAGTTACCTTCAAATCTGCAAGAGTTTGTAACATCCATAAAATCTGAGTGCAGCAAGTAGCAGCAGCAATGTACTCTGCCTCTATAGTTGATAATGAGATAGATCCTTTCTTTTTACTGAGCCATGCTACTAATGAATCACCTAAGAAGAATGCACCTCCACTGATGCTCTTTCTCTCATCCAAACAGTTTGCCCAATCAACATCTGAATATGCAGTTAATTGTAAGTTCTAATTTATAGGATACCAAAGACCACAAGTCATTGTACCCTTCAAATATTTGAATATCTTCTTGATAGCTGCTAAATGAATTTGTTTAGGGGAAGTTTGATAATGACCTACCATTCCAACAGCCTGCATTATATCAGGACATGATGTTTTGATGTATAGAAGACTGCCTATCATTGATCGATATGTTCTTTGATCAACATCAGTGAAATATCATCTTTACTGAGCTTGCAACCAACCACCATGGGTGTACTGATAGGAGATGAATCTTCCATCTAAAACCTCTTTAACATCTTTTTCAAATATTGTTCTTGAGATATAAATATCCCTGCAGAACTCTGATTGATTCGTAAACCAAGAAAATATGGCAGTTCTCCTATCATGGACATATCAAACTCAGTCTGCATTGAATTAGCAAACCACTAAACTGAAAGGTCATTAGTGCATCCAAAGATAATGTCATCTACATAAAACACAACAACTAATAAATCAACACCTTCATATTTTATATATAGATTACTGACAACAGTACCTTTCTTGAACCCTTTGTCCTGTAGAAATTTGTCCAGTCTGTGATACCAGGCTCGTGGTGCCTGTTTCAGTCCATATAATGCCTTTTTCAACTTACAGACATAGTTAGGATTATCTGTCAGTGAGAATCCTTCAGGTTTCTCCATGTATACTTCTTCTTCTAGGTTTCCATTAAAAAAATATGACTTAACATCCATTTGATATACTTTAAAGTTCTTATGACATGCATAGGCCAAAACCATTCTGATGGCTTCCAACCTTGCCACTGGTGAAATAGTTTCATAAAAATCTTGTCCTTCAACTTGTGCATACCCCTTACAGACCAATCTGACTTTATTCTTAACAATTTTTCCTTGTTCATTTATTTTATTCTTAAACACCCATTTGGAGCCAATTACATTCTTATATGTAGGTCTAGGAACAAGCTCCCAAGTATTGTTCTTCTCAATCTAATCCAGTTCCTCATTCATTGATTTTAACCAATTTTCATCTTCACTGGATTCATTGAAGTTCTTGGGTTCCACCATGGATATGAATGCTATATGAGATTGCTCGGTGTTTTTTATTATCCTCATCATGGTTTGTACACCTTTGTCTTTCTCACCAATTATCTAACTTGCAGGATGATTCTTTTGAGTAATCCTGGAGGAAGGATTTGATGTTGTTTGATGATTTGAGTATGCCTGAGTATTTGCATCTTCACCTGACTCAGAGTCTTCTTTTTCTTATTCTTGGACTTATTCAGCTTCAACTTCAACTATATCCTCTGTTGTTGATTTAGTATTGATCTCCTCTGTTACTGGGACTCCTTCATCAACTTTTATGTCAAAACAATCAACCAATTTATGCAACCTCTTATTATAGCATCTGAATCCTTTATTGTTTGTAGAATACCCTAAGAAGATGCCTTTATCAGCCATGTCATCATACTTGCCAAGGTTTTCATTATTATTCTTTATGTAGCCCTTACTCCCAAAGACTTTGAAGTGTTTGATTGTAGCAGGTCTTCCATGCCACAGTTCATAAGGTGTCTTGTCATTGTGTGGTATGAGATGAGCTTTGTTAAGAATATGGATTTTTGTGTGTATTTCTTCTACCCAGTAGGTTTGACCAATGTTCTTCTCACTCATCATTGACCTGGCCATTTGTTGAACTGCTTTTTTTTTCCTCTCAACTACTCCATTTTGTTGTGGAGTTCCTGGGATTGTGTATTCTCTTTTGATCCCATGTTTATCACTGAATTCCTTGAAATCACTTGACATAAATTCTCCTCATCTGTCTGATCTTACAACCTTTAATCTATTGCATGTTTGATTCTCAGTTAAAGCCTTAAATATTTTAAATTTCTCAAATGCTTCATCTTTTTCTTTGAGAAAAGAAAACCCAGTGAGTCTGGAGTAATCATCAATTATCACCATGAAGTAGTTTTCCTTCCCTGTGCCTCCCTGTCTTGATGGTCCACATAGATCCATATGAACTAATTGGAGTGGTTTCTCTCTTGAAGTAGAGTTCTTGGATTTAAACTATGTCTTGGTTAGCTCTCCTACTTGGCATGGATTACACACAGAATCTTGTGGCTTTGATATTCTTGGAAGATCTTTTACTACCTCAAGACTTTTGAGCTTGATTCAATGGTCAAAGTTTAGATGTCCAAGTCTCCTATGCCATAACCAACTCTCATCATGTTTTCTTACATGACACTCTTCTCTATCTTATTTCAACACATATACATTATTATTTGTCCTTATGCCTTTAGCCACCACTTGTCCTGAATTTACAGATTTTATCTTACAATCTTTAGAAGTGAACACCACTTCACATCCTCTGTCACACATTTGACTTAAACTGAGCAAATTATGTTTCAACCCATCTACAAGCAGAACATCCTGGGATTTTCCTTTACCATTACTCAAACTCACCATCCCTTTACCCTTGATTTTACCTGGTTCATCATTTCCAAAGGTTACATTTCCTGTTTTGTTTTTACTTATAGACATAAACTTATCCTTGTCTCCAGTCATGTGCTTGGAACATCCACTGTTTATATACCAGGGGTCTTTTTTTTTTTGAGCTAAAAGTACTAGGCCACATTTTTCACTATCTTTCTTTTTCCATGTGCTGGCATTTCTAGCTAAAGGATTTATCCTTGGATCTGCCTTATACTTCTTCAGATGGCAGTTTGCAGCTTTGTGGTCGAAGTTATGACAGTTATAACATTCGAGCTCATTGTTCAGTAGGTCAAAGTGATTGGTGCTACGTTGTCTATTCATTGGCTGCTTAGTTCTATGTTGTAAGGATTGTTTATTTCTTGACCTCCCCATATGCATGTCTCTAAACTTAATTTGACAATTTGCAATCTTATGACCAAAATTAGAACAGTAAAAGTAGTAGCCATAGAAGAAATTTTGGTACCTGAAGGATGGCCTTCTTCTTGACATTTGTTGCTCCATGTTCTGATCTCTTTGTTTTTTATCGGGGATCATCTTGTCTTTATTAGCTTTTGGTGACAGAGTACTCTCATGGTCTGATTGTCTGCTAACTTGGAACTTGATCATCTTTACTGGCTCTTTGCTTTCTGGTTGTTTGTTGCTTGAACCATTTACATAACCTAAACCAGTCTTCAACAGAGGAGATCTTTGTTTGCTCAAAATGTCGTTAAGTTCTGATGTGGCTTTAATGCTTGGAAGGTTTTAGAGATACAATGTTTTAAACTTCTCCATCTCTTTTCTGGTTTTTACTACATCTTCTTCCAAGGCTTCACATCTTGCCTTCTTTTATGATAGTTGATGTTTCAGAATGTCCTCTATTTTGTTTGTCTCTTCTAATTCCACTTTTAGCAGGGCAAAGTCTTCATTAGGTCCTTTATTGTCTCTCTCGAACTGTATCAACAATTGTTTTTTCTTTTTCTTCTTAGATCTGAGTCTAGCAATTTCTTCTAGAGCACTGATCAGTTCTCCTTCCAAGTCAACCACAGCTTCTTCATTGTCAACATCACTTCCTGTGCCTTTATTATCATAATCCTCTTTGGCCATAAGCATAAAGTCATTAGTCTTATCTTCACAAGAAGAGTCACTATCTGTGTCTTCTCAAGAGTCATCATTATTTACACATAGACTTTTACAAATTCTTCTTCTGCAAGCCCACTCAGAATAGCATTCATAGCCTTAGCGTTGAAGCTGAATTCTAGCTTGTCATCCTCAAAAGCTAGTACATCTGGTTTTACATAACCAATCTCTACCACATGATCCTAGACATCTGCACCTAAAGCCATTATGTAGGTTCTCATCCTAAATTTCCAGAAGGTAAAGTTTGTTCCATTGAACAGGGGGGCCTTTTTTGTTGAAGTTCCTTCATGACTAATCATGTTTAAGATATAGGATATGCCCTTAGATAAAAGGAACCGGCTCTGATACCAATTGTTGGACAACTGAGAGGGGGGGTGAATTAGTTGTTACTGTGCTTAAACAATTATGCCTATTTTAAACTCTTTACAGAACACTCAATGTCAATCACAATAATGCAGGGAGGTAAGTAATAGAGTATTCAACATCAATCACACACATGAAATATACAGAGACAGATATTTCATGAGGAAACTCATAAAGGGAAAAACCTCTTCTTCTTGATATGATATGTAATCTTTATTTTCTGTACATTATCATTCTTATGAGCTCCAACTCCTCCTGAGGCTACAAACTTTGTTTTAAAAGCAACAACTTACTGAGAGCACCACCTCTCTTGTTTCACTAGCACCCACTAAAAGGAAGCACCAACTCCCTAGTTTCTCTAGCACCCACTAGAAGGAAGCACCAACTCCCTGAGTATTCCAGCACCAATTGGATGGAAGCACAAACTTCCAGTTACACAGGCACCAACCTGTATAACAGAGAACAATAGTTCTCCCTTACACCACCCTACCACCTTGGTTTTCCTGGCTACAACCAGATGGAAGCTACAACTCCATGTGTTCAAGCACCTACTTAAACCTTTGAGGACAACAGTCCTCCCTAGCACATCCCTAACACCCTGAAATACAAATCTTTTCTTTTCTTGAATTTATCACAGTGATACAATATTTATCTATGGCTTACCAGTCTCATTATTGTTCTGTTGCACTGCTCTGTTCTGCCTGCATCATTCTCTTTCTGCTCGCATAGTGTGTATTTTCTATTCTTCTCCGTTTTTATGCTCTGTGCACCATCTCACCTCTATGCGCTATGCCTCTGCATGCTCTTCATTGCGTCATTGTTCTGCCCTACAGATAGTTCATTGCATCTCTTCCTGACTACTCTATGTAGCACACCCACATAATCACCTTACTTCTATGTCCTGCATCATTTCCTCATGTCGAGTCATCTGCCTAATCATCATGGAAACTCTTCATGTTCTCTAGTGGTCCAGCCCTCTGTGTTCATCATCAGTGAGCGTTATGTTGAGATTCCTTAGATTCTCTGGTAGTCGAAACTCTTTGTCTTCTCTGTCAGTTACAACCAGTCAATTATGGCTTCTTTAGCTCCTAAGCCCCTTCCTTCATGTGATCACTGGCGGTGACCATACGCTTAGGATTATCGAGCGCTTATCAATTCAACGGTCATGATTTAGTCTCTTGAAATGGACGACTGTCATAACTTCGACACTTTGCTCTTCGGGTCTTCGTGACTTCCAAATTTTCAAATCTCTTGAATACAATATCGTCGAACAGATCGAATGGTTCACATTTATATCTCTGAACCAGATAAATGGTTATATTCGATCCTTGCATCTATCCTTCATTGCTTAATCCGACGGTTAGGACTTAATCAAGCAATGAGATGGATGGCCACCTTTTACTCCGTGACTTCGTCTATTATGCTTATTCTATCCTTCCACTATGTTTTGATCAACGATTGATAGTACACTCGACATCAGATCGACGGTCGAGATCTCCTTCGGGTCTTCGGACTTCAGATATTTAGAGTCTCAACCCTTTCTTTTCTCCGTACGTCAATCTTCTGGAGCTGACAAGCCTTGACATGTGTCCCTCTCGGATTAACAGTAGAGATCTCCTTGGGTCTCTGGACTTCGGAGATTTCAAATCTCAACCTATTCTTTCCTCCGGAGTGATCACCTGCTGAGTCAGTCATCAGACGATGGAGACCACTTGCTGTCGATTAACGTTTTCACTTACATTATCCTTCCAGTGTAGTATATCGATGGATGAGACTGCTCCTGAAGTGATCTTCAGATTGGACGTCTTGTGTCCACTTCGGCTCTTCAACATTTGGGACTTTGGGTCTTTGGGCGAGTATTGGTGGTAAAAATTCCGAAGAAAAACCCCGGAGTGATGTAACTCTTGCATCACTCGATGACGTGTCATGATCCAAGAAGCTGCCATGTGTCACTCAGATTCGTGATTTGCACGTACCTGAAATGTTGATTTCAACTTGACACTTGTCATTCTCTGACTGTGCCACGTGTCCTTGCTAATGTAGATTCTTGACGTGGACTTCTGATGTGGTATGCCACTATGCCCTTTTGTTGGTGTGGTATGTCGACATGGTTTGTTGCATGACCAACAGCCCTGGTCCAACAGTCCTCATTTGTCCTCCAAATCCGACGGTCCTCATTCATTTCGGATTTTCGAGCTTCGGGTATTTCACATCTCAAACCTTCCGGAGCGTAACCTCCTCGCAACTTTAAACCCGAAATAAATGTTGTTCGTTGATTAGGATCTTAGATCGATGACTTGATCTGTCAGTGTTGCGGCTCTGCTGGCTTATCCTGTCCTTCCACTTGAAAGTGATCCGACAGCTGACGAGAATTCACATAATCAAATTCTCAAATCTCAAGCTCTCCAAAGTGTAACATCCTCGAGTCTTTAGACCCGAAGTGAATGTTGTTTGTCGATCATGAACTTAGATCGACGGCTCGATCTTTCTGCGATGCGGCTTTGTTGGATTATCCTGTCCTTCCACTTGAGAGTGATCTGACGATTGTCAAGATTCTTGAAGCAAATCCACGATCAAGAATGATTGTGGAACCACAATTTGTGAGTGTTTTAACTTGTCAACCAAACTCTACAATGGGAAGATGTGCGTTATTGGAGAGTCAACCACAATCGTTGATCTTCGAATCTATAAGATCGGACGATCCTGACAACGTTTAATTCTCCTTCCGATCTCCACAATTTATCCCTGACGTTGATCTGGCGATTGCACATCCGACGGTCACGACCTAATATGACTTAAATGCATTGTTTGTTGGATCAACTGCCATCGTAGATATTCGAAGTTATGAGATCTGACGATCTAGACGGATTGCGAGATTGTAACTGGCGAGTAGTTTAATTCAGCTTGCGCTCCCCGCAATGCATCCCTGCCATTGATTTGGCTTGTAGATCTGACGGTCTTGATTTGATCTGAGTTTTATCGCACCATCTCTTCTAAGCTTTTGATCTTCATTCGTTAACTCTCCTAAGATTTAATCTCCATTTGCTTCCTTCTGCTCCGCCTTCTGTTCTTACCATCAATGACAAGCACACTCCTACCTGCCAAATCTGCCAACAAGGAAGTAGGCATGCCCATGGCCATTTTGATGCATCTTTTCCACTGGGTAAGACCTCCCCTCACTGCAATTCCCCTAACAGACAAAAGACATATCAATTGTGAGGCATGGTGTTAGTGGTCCTATCTAAACCTTCAAAAGCACTTAGGTCTCCAATTTTATATCAAATAATGCAAGTGATTGGAGGCACTACATTCTCTTCCTCCTTCCCCTTTGTGTGACTCCAAATAACCAAACTACACTCCAAAGCCAAAAAAGAATGATACACTACCCTTCCTCACTTCCAATTATCCCCAATTCTATCACAATTTTCCATGCTAGACGAGACAACCATTAACCTCATACTGAGTTGCAAAGGTTTGCACACAGGAGGATCAGATGGAAAGATGTTGGTGGTAAATTCCCATTGACCAAATGAGGGGAAGAAGGGAGGTAAATGGGCAGGGGTATTTAATCCCCCTTGTAATTCTCATGCATGAGACTTGACAAGGAGCTGGGGGAGACCCCCCATCTTTGTTGTTGATGACATCAACCCCCTTAGGTGGAATCATTTCTCTATGTACAACCATGATAAAGGTAGGGAGAGGAGGGATTCTCGTGTCCCCCTATTATCACTTAAAACAAACACACCCTCGGTTAATCTCTATCTTGAAATGGAAGTGGGAAACATAATGGAAACTCCTAGGCAGAGAGATTGCCCTCTGAGTGATTTTGTCTACTTCTGATTCTTTCAAGGGTTGTCCTAGAAGTGACCAAATGGTGATGTTTTAATCCCTTATCATGGAAGCTTTATGTATACCATGATTTAAGAGCATGTTGATTCCTTGGAATGTTTCTAGGGCCTCTGCCTCATTGTTAGAAGTAGTGCCAAGACTCGGTGTTATCTCAAGGATTTTTTTCCCATTAGGAACAAAAAGACTACGATGTCATCGACCACCCAAATAATTATTGTAATTATTATCACATTTACATTAAAAAGTAAAAAATAATTATATTTCGACTTACAGTGCAGCCTAATTACATCAATTTAGTATGACAAACAACACAACAAGGTTATATTCCACATACAAAATTTATTATAACCTTATTGTAAAATGTTAATTATAAAAATAAAAATAAAAAATTAATAAACCTTATTCTACATATTCACATGTTCCTAAATACTTATATGTATAAAAAAACACTTAAAAACACAAATATCCACTTTAACAAATAGAGATAGAGATAAATGTAAACTTTCAACTTTTTTCCTTTATATTGCTTATAGGTTAAGCTATTAGAGTGAATATATATATATATATATATATATATATATATATATATGCGCCACGTATTCAAATTAAAAAAAGTTGAATGAATAACACGCCTATTTAAACGTTGAAGATCACGTGCTTGTACAAAAATATCTGGATTCCTTCTCACTAGTGACACTCAACTTTGTTCTTATTCATTCAATCCTAAAAAGTTTTCATTAGTATAAAAAAATGTTTTACCAAACTGTGTCTTTTCATGTGATATCTGAGGTTGATTGATCTCTTTATATATTTTACTATTGTTCATATTCATGTGGTTTTTTTATATAGCGTAAATACTAGGAACTTTTCCCTATTTGTTTGGCCTTCATGAAGGAATTTGGATGGGGAACCTGAACAACAATTCTGGGCACTAGATTCTCCATGGTGAGAGACAGATTGAAGAAATGGGGACATTTATGTGCATAATATAGTAACATATGTACATGTTAATATAATATCTATTATTGTATAGATAAAAATGATATGTATTATTGTATAGATAAAAATGATTGGAACAAAGATGTTATGTTTTTTTAAAGATGATATTTGTATTAAAAGAAGGGAAGATATCATCATATTAATCTATAAATTTGTATTTAATATGTAATTTCAAGTTAATTTGAAATGGATTATTATATAATGTGTCATTTATATTAGTATTTTTTTAGAGGAAAAATCAGATACGTGGAATTATAGGGTCCATTGTAGGGCCAAGTCCTATTTTGGTGATTTGGGGTTCCAAGACTTTTGAAGCCTATTTGGAGCATTAAACGATCGTTTTCTAGGTCAAAACTGTGTGAACAAAACTCTTTGTGCCCCCCACATTGTTCTACACACTGAGAGCTTTCCAACATTACAAAGATCATCTCAATTGAAGTTTGTATTGGGAAGTTATGCCTCCCACACAAGTTGACATAGACTTTGATCACCCATGGTATTGAGTGGATGCCATGTTAGCTCCCATTACTGACACATGTGGAGCTAGTCACATGTGGGCTTTCAAGGAGATTCTAGAGGGTCACAAATCCTAAGTCTCATTAAGAGTTGAGGCATACAAAAACCCTAACCCTAACCCTATACAACTATTAAGACATGTTAAATACTAAGTAGCAAGGAAATGAATGGGTTTTGTTCCTATTGTAATGATTTGTTGCTCCATAATTGAGCAAGGGAAAAGAGTGGGATATTATGAGCATAACAAATAAAGTAGAAGACTCGATATCAACCATTTAGGCTATAGTATTAATTGCAACTCCATCTTGAGTCCATATTTCTTTGTATTTGCATTTCATAACTAAGAAGGAAAGAGCAAAGCATAGTCCTCATCTTCCCATTGGGTTTTCCCATATTGTGTTTCCTAAGGTACAACTTGTGTTGATTGTGTGGATGGTGTTGTATTTGTTGTTTTAGCTTCTTTTATTACATTCTCAGTCTATTTCAGTAATTTGAGTGTTATGATTGTATTATTAAAATATAATAATAAGTAAAAATTACATAACAGATATTTTGCATAAACTTGTAAAATATAATAATAAGTAAACATTACATAACAAATATTTTGCATAAACTTGTAAGATCTATTGTGATGAACTATTATAGTGGAATATCACAAGAGTTGTAAATCATATGGGTGTTACAACAGTTTTCTTTGGTGTCTTTGTGGGATATTACAAGATCCAGAAATTGGCATAAAGAAGGAAGTCTCAAACCCTAGACATGGTGGATGAGTATAGTAACACTCCAATTGATTACTCGAAGGAGAGATTCACAAAGTTGGAAGCACAAGTCTCTGGCATCTCTTGCAACATGGTGATCCTCATGGAAATGTTAAGAGTAAATTCAGACGTTTTGAAGATTTTGGTAGCTCTAACTTAGACATTGGCTCGAATGAGAAATATCAAGACAAAGAAGAATTAGAATAGGAGCTAGTGAAAGAGAGACCAAGTTACAACATCACATCTTCTCACTCTCTATTCAAAGTGGAAGAAAAAGTGGAAATCAAACCTTATTAAGGTAAGATCGATCTCGTTAAGTTGATTCATTAGTTGCAATAGTGAGAAATATATTTCAATGTTCATAGCATAGGAGAATAACACAATTTATTATTTTCCTTACTGAAGTTAGAGGACCTTACCCAAACATAATAGGAAAACCACACAGAGACAGTTAGGAAGGAGGGTGATCCCCTATTAACTAAGTGGAGGTTTTTAAAACCCTCATTAAGTCCCAATTTTACCCAATTGGGTATGAAGAGGAAAAATGGATCCATTGGCATCACTTCATGCAAAAGAAAGGGCAGAGTGTACAAGAGTACACCATTGAGTTTAGAAAAAAAACCATTATGTTGGGAATATTTCACAAGAACTTGAATGTACTCCTCAAGTATCTGGATCATCTCCAGTGTTTTAAGGAGGCAAGTGATGTTCTTCAAGTTGAGGATAGTGGATGAAGCATGTGGACAAGGACAATATCTAGAGATGGACAAGAATAAAGGACAACCAAATGGTTCTCTAAGTAGACAAACCAACAAGGTGCTCCCAAGGAGGGAAATAAGAAGTGGAAAGGAAAGGGTAAGAAGAAGAAACCATAACACATCAATGCAAGGATCGAAGAAACTATAATAAACATTGTAATATCAATGGTCATATAGAAGATAAGTGTTTGAAGCTACATCCAAGTTGAATCTAAAGAAATACAAAAAGGATGCCAAGAAGAAGAACATGATAGCCTTAAATTTAGGAAACCAAGTAGAGAGTAGCTCAAATGTAGACAAAACAATTGTATGTACTTGAGTGGCTTCTATCCCAAGGAAGAGAGGAGATGACTAAGCTCTTTCATATGAAGGCTCAGATCAAGAAGACAAATGTGGATACTTTATTCAATCCTTGTTCATGAGCCAAACTCATAGCAAATGATCCAGTGACTAGGATTTGATTGGAGGTTCATGACCATCCTTGCCCATACACGTTGGGTTTCGCTATATAAGGGTGTAAAGCTTAGAGTCACTAAGCAGTGTGAGATCAAATTTACCATAAGTGGAAACTATATTGATGAGGTGGAGGTAGGTGTGGTACCACTTGATGTGTGTGGTGTAGTGTTTGGAAGCCCCTACATGTACATGATGGATGTGATCTTCATGAGGAGAGAAAACTGACATGGCTTGGTCAAGGATGAGAAGTTCTTCATCATTAATGTGCACAAAGGTAAATTCAAGATCTATGTGGTAAGTGTTAACTAAGTAAATAAATTGATTAGCTCAAGTAGGAAGTTGTGTTGCTCTTCTTGAGATAGAATTACTTGTGGGGGGGGGGCGGGGGGTAAATTAGAAAAAGTAAAGGAATCCCTTGAGGGTGGTACTAAAGAGAAGAAACATGATTTGGAAGATATTTTGCGTGCATATAGAGAAGTGTTCCAAGATCCTAAAGGGTTACCACCTAAGAGGAAAGTGGAGGATGCGATAAAAATTGTTCTCTGTCTCTCCATTGCTAAACATAGGATTGTATAGACAACCCATACTATAAGTGGATGAAGTAAAGAAATGGTTGCAATAATTGTTGGAGCAAGTAGTAATTTGACCATGTACCTCACTTTATGGGTCACCTATCATCATAGTTCTTGGGAATGATGGGAATTAGAGAATGTGGATTGACTATAGAGCTCTAAATAAGATCACCCTCAAGAATCAATACCCTCTACCCAAGATCGACGACTTGATGTATTAGTTACAACATGTCAATTAATTCACTAAGATGGATCTCAAATTGAGATACAACTAGGTACAAGTAAAATAAAAAGACACCTAGGATATTTCCTTCAAGACAAGGTGAGGTTTATATGAATGGTTGGTAATGCCATTTGGTTTATTTAATGCATAAGTTTCATTAATGCGTTTGGTGAATGATATATTGTCTTCCTTCCTAGATTCATTTGTAATAGTGTACTTGGACAATATATTGATTTTTAGCTCTACTTGGGAAGATTATATTTCACATCTCATGTAGGTGTTAGAAACCCTAAAATATATTCAACTACTAGCAAACCTTAAGAAATGTGGATTTACTAAGCAATATTTAGTGTACATGGAGTGTGTGATTGGTGGAAGTGAACTCAATATTGATCCTACAAAGATGGAGGCAATCATCAAATGGCCAACTCCTACCAATGTCACTAAAGTTAGAATCTTTGTTGGAGTACCAAAATACTTTCAAAATTTTATAACATCCTTTTCAACCATGGCTACACCAATCCATGCCTTAACAACCAAGGGTAAGAGTTTCTAGTGGGGAAATAATTAGCATAAGGCTTTTGGAGAGTTGAAATAAAAAAATAGTCAAGCACTAGTTTTTACATTTCTCAAATTGTAGAAGCTTGTCAAAGTGGAGACAAATGCAAGTGGATATGTTATGGAGTGGTCTTGATGAGAGGAGGTAAGCCAATATTATATCTCTCCTAAAAGGTTTCATGGCATAGTCTCGAGCCACCCAAAACACGGTAGGAAACACTATGCTCTAGCATAAGTTGTTAAGAAATAGAAGCACTATCTGATGGGAAAGGAAACCATTAACCACACTGATCACAAGCCACTACAATATTTTCAAGCCCAAAGTAAGCTTTAACAAACAAGATACTGCAAGTGGATGGGACTATTGTAGCTATTTTGTCTTATCATCAAGTATAAGAAGGGTAGTATTGATAAGTTGATGAACATGATTTCAAGGCCACCCACACCCAAGATCATCACTTTGGGTACTATTATGCATATGGAGCCTTGCACCCATGATGCATGCATAGAAGAATACATAGTAGATGAGGACTTCAAGGAGGTATTTTAGCATCTACAAGGCCAAGTTTGTGAAGAAGAAGGTGTTATCAAGACTAGCTACCATCTCCAGGATGGGTTTCTCTACAAGTTGGATAAGATTTGTGTTCCTAAAGGAAACAATTTAAAAATTATTAGAGAAGCACACACCTCCAAAGTTGGAGGTCATTTATGTGTGGGGAAAATACTGGCCAACTTACATAGGTTTATGTATTGGTGTAGCATGCAAGATGATGTGGCTTAGTTTATTATATGATGCATACTTTGTTTTACCATCAAACCTGGAAATAGGAAGCAAGGTCTATACCATCCCTTACTTGTACCTACTAGACCATGGGAAAACATTTTTGTGGATTCTGCACGGATTTTGTGGGTGGTTTACCAAGAAATGGGTTGGGACATAACTAAATATTTGTGCTAGTGGATAGGTTTAGTAAGATGCACATTATCATGCCTTGTAAAAATATCATCAAGGCACAAGATGAAAAAATCATGTTCTTTGAAAGGGTTGGATGCACTTTGGGATACCAAGGAGCATCATCTCAAACATAGATACCATATTTCTTAGTTCCTTTTGGACTACACTTTGGGAGAAAATGGACACCAAATTGAAGATATCTACAACTTTCCATCCACAAAATTTGATGGGTAGAAAAAAGTAGTGAATACGACATTAGTTCAAATTTTGAGTGGTTACAATTAGATGCAAAGGGAGTGAATGGAGGATTCTGAAATTGGAATTCTCATCCAACAATATGTTTGAAGTTTGACGTCTAGAAGGGGGTTTCCATACTAGGTCGAAAGTATTTGAATAAAATAAAAGAAAACTTGCAAACAATAGGTAATGTTTTTAGAAGAAGGCTAACATTATATATTTTTCACCTTTTCTAGTTTACCATCATCTAAATCCAGTTGGACAATCTTTGCACGTTTGCAATTTTGGATTGATGGAATTGTTGTTTTTAATGAAAAATGGATTTAAGACCCTCAAACACCCCTATTGCAGCCAAATTGTGCAGTGTTAACATTCCATATTTGCAATTCTATGAATCTAAAATGATTCTTGTCATATTTTCGGCAAAAAATGTTGATTTCATTTCCCATTATTCTAATTAGTGGGAAAATGACCAATTCATAACACATTTAGACTACATTTGTTTTGTTGCACAACATAGATCCATCTTAAAATTGGATCTATCATGTGCCAAGAGGGATCAAATTCCTAGAGGTGCTAGCTTTTCCTCAAGTTTTTGCAATCTAAAAAAGGTTTGCACCTTGAGGGATTTGATCCCTCTCGATGCATGATAGGCTCAAAGTTAAGATGGATCTACATTGGTATACTATTTAAAGTAGTATCATTATAGCATTTATCCGAGTCAAACCAATGATTTTGGCTCTTTCAGTTAGAAAAAACATTCCAAAAGAATTGATTGTAAATATTACTTTATTTAAAACTTATTTATTATTTATAAATTGAATAATGAATATTTTAATATTTGCATTTTTGCATGTCCTAGTTTTTCGTGAATATGAATATTATATACCGAATATCAATTCTAGGGAATTGAATTGAATTCAATCTTTGATTCTTTATCTCTTTAAATCTGGGTCACAATGGTACAAAGGAAAAAAATCACATAAAAGCAGATCGATGGTGCTTTTCATTAGACACAAAACACATGCTTTATCTTGTAATTAGTACATCGAACGTTGTGAGCTACAAGTGGGTATAAAACAATACATCCATCCTCTAATTTGCACGATCTCGCGAAACTAAGTAGCTGAAAAATAAGTAAACATAAATAAGGTTTTTTGCTAGATGTCGGGCACGTTCTTCAACAACTATAATATTTATGTTTAAAACTTTTGTGATTAATATTATAATTCAAGTCCATGAGTGGAATGTGTTATCCCAAATCTGCAGATAATCTAGGATTGATGTTAAATTTCTTTGATAATCTACAAGATACATTAATGTTTCATAATTTTTATTAAAACTAAATGTGTATGTATGTATGTATAGTTTTTAACTTTAATTTAGGGTCAACATTGTATATATTTTTTATTCACTAGATATTTTTTTATTTTTTAACGTGCCACATGTTGAGCAAGAAATGAATTGCACATCTCCCTCACACTGGGTTGTAGAAAGCGCCTCTTGATGCAATAAATCATTCCTTGGTAGTGGCCCTATTTTCGTTGCTTATCTTGAAATGTAGAAACCTAGAAAGAATACAAGAAAAATGGCATCAAGGTATTTCATTGAGGAATTGAAGGTTTAAGATGACGAGTTAAAACAAGAATGCAATTGAATAGAAGCACCTACAAAGGACAAAAATATCAGGGGTCGAGGGGAATAAAATAATTAATAGTTAGACAAATTCAACCATTTTACATCAAAATTTTGTTTTAAATTTGGTACGAATTTTTCCTTAAAATTATTATCTCACTTGATCAATGAAAACTTTAACCATAAAATTTTGTTTATAAAAGTTTTGAAAAATAAATAAGACGATTAAAACTCTTAAAAAGTTAATAAACCAAAACAAAAACCTTACCTCATCCCATAATTACATACCTTCAACATAACCAAAAAAAATTATAATATATATAAACAAATTAATAAAATAAAATCAATTATTCATCTTGCAAATAAAACTATATTAAATAATAGAACATTCTAAAAATTAAATATTTATTATAAAGTAAATGGAATAAGTAAAGTAAAAGTGCCAAAAGCATATTCCACTCATCTAAGTCTAAGCCAAGCACATATTCAGTCATGTCATCCTTTATTTAAACTTTGAAGCACGATACCTATTCTTTGGTGATGAGAAAGTAAGTATTATTCTCAATACCTCTAAATTAAAATCTAACGAGATAGCTACTTACGCTTAAGCTTGTAAAATTGAAATATCACTCGTGCTTTTGGGATAGGTCGTTGAATTCCACCTTTATCATCTAACTTTAAGCATCTAAGTATAGGTATTAAGATATATTAAAAGAATCTAAGTATAATAAATACAATGTTTCTTCTCATCTCTAAATTGAGATTTTAAATATATTAAAAGAATCCAATTATAGGGATTGAGATATAATAAATAAAAGGTTCCTTCTCATCTAATTATATTGAAATTGAAAACCTCACTTCATGGATGAATTTAATGGAAAGTGTTATATATATATATATATATATATATATATATATATATATATATATATATATATATATATATATAAAAGAATTTTAAAATTATATTTAATTGATAAAATTAATATTTAATTATAATAAATAATTTATAAATAAACATAAAATATGTAATAAATTTATTTTATATTTTCAATTAAATTTATGTCATTAAATAGAAAAAATAATATAATAAGTTGAAAATGAAATCACTAACTTATGTAATCAATTTGCATTATGATAATATGATAATGAAGTTTTCACTATAAATATCACAACTCTCATACATATTTACTATTTAAAAAACAAAAATAACAAAGCATGATGTATCAACATCTATGGTTTCATTATCTAAACCCTTAGTGTTGACATAGCAAGGGAGAAGTAACAATTGTGTGGAGAGTATTACTTTAATCTCATTAAGAGCTATATTAATATGTTTTTTCTATTATCCCCCCACCCCACCTTTAATATGTTTTCTCTATTATTTCTCTCACCCTCATCCCCACCCTCATATATGTTTTCTCTATTATTTCTGTCACCTCCACCCTCATACTAAAATTGGCTACATGTTGGGTGGGGAAAGGAGAAAATGTCAATATCTTCATTGATATTGTGATAAAAAATTGGTTACATATTGGGTGGGAAAAGAGAAAATGTCAATATCTTTAGTGATGTTGTGATAAAGGACCAAGGTAATAAGAAGAGAATCAAACAAAATGAACTAAAAAATATATCTATCACACATAAACAACTTCAAACATTAATGCATACTTATAACTTATTAATTGGGTTTAGTAGTCACGGTGGTTGAGAGGAGTGTTATCTTCCCCACCCAGGTTCAATTTTCAACAAGTGATATGTTGAGCTCTTAATGAGTATATTGTTATAACTGCTTTGAGCTCTATTATTGACCTAACTTTTTGTCTTGAAGAATCTAGGATTTACTCTAGGTACCATCCTCAAAATAAGAAAAAATGCTTAATAATTTTTTCTAAAATATATTACCTAGAAAACACATTCTATAACATATAAAGAAATAGATTTATACACTCCCACAAAGATATGTAAATTAGTATACACAATGAAAAACTAAAAATTGATACCACTAATACTAATACTACAAGGTGATCCAAGGTCAATAATGTGAAGGTGATCCAAGGTCAATAATGTGATTGTATGTGTCGTCCATAAAGATTAGTGCAACTTTAAATGTCACTACATAAATGGATTTGACTTATTTAAAGTAGAGGTCCTTGATCAAAATTAGTGAAAAGTACTCAAACATGCAAAGTGAAATGAGGAGATAATGACTATCAAATGAAGAGGAAATGCTCCTCTATAAAGCTATGCAATATGTATTTGGTTGTACCAACTACACATATGTGTGGATTGTTTTTGAGCTCATGTGATTTCGTTGTATTTGGTTGTACCAAGTACATATATGTATGGATTGTTTTCAAGTTCATGTGATTTTGCTTTTGTTGTGTCTTGTACCAAGTATATATATATGTATGGATTGTTTTAGAGTTCATGTGATTTGTATGGATTGTTTAAAGTTCATGTAATTTTGTTTTTGTTGTACTTGGTTGTACCAAGTACATATATATATGGATTGTTTTAGAGTTCATGTGATTTTGTAATTAGATAAAAAAAAAATACAATTTTTTTAATGAATTTATACATCAATGTATTTTAAAATAAATTTAATTTAATTTAATATTTATTAAATATTAATACAGATAAAAAAGAAACCAAAGTGTAATGTTTTTTATATCTAAAAGATTAAAGTTAAGATGAACCTATATTGACTTATTTTATTATTCATTTTTTTTATTTTCATTTTAGTTTTTTCTCAAGGAAAATTTCATTAGGAAATTCTTGGGCATTTTTTTGCATTTTGTGGATGGTACTCATGTAAAATTTGTCAACGGTGATTACAGTGCCTAATTCGATAGGTACATCAAGTGAGGCATACAATAGAGACAACCAACCTAAAACATCGACCCCCAAGGCCTCCTGCATGAAGCTCAAAACACTCAACCATTCAATCTAGCCCACCAGACTAAAAATAATACTTTCATTTTAGTTTATTAACATTACATTATACATTTAACCTTGGGGAGGGATAAGAAAATGTGTGCCGGACAATTCTCCATTGAGGAAAAGCTGCTAAAACGCACGCGTGCAGGCAAAACGATCTAGGGTTCGTTCTCTCGTAATCATGCCAAGCCAGGGCGGAGGGGATCCGTCGCCCCCTCCCTCCCCAACCACATCCTTCAGGAAGCTAATAACAGCTTGCAGAAAGAATGCACCCAAAGCGGAAGCACCAAGTTTTGTGAAAAAACTGGATGGCGTCCCAGAGATCAATCTCCCCCGGGAACAACTAATGAAGGTAGCGATCTCCCTTTCAGACCGAGGGCTGGTAGGTCAGTTCATGGGCCTCTGGCCCTCAACCCGAACAACAGACAATTGGATCCAGAGGAACTGGCGGCCATTAATAAAAAATAGCGTAACCTGCTACGCAGTTGGAAGAGGTTACTATATTTTCGAATTTATCTCCCAGGAGGACCGCGATCTAATCTTCAGGAACGACCCATACTTCATGGGTACACAGGGCCTTTATCTGAACCGATGGACTCCAAACTTTGACCCAGCTTCGGAAGTGCCAAAAGACGTCCCGGTCTGGGTCAGACTCCCAAATCTGCCAATCCATTGCTGGAACTCCTCATCGCTGCAAGCTATTGGGAACGGACTAGGGCACTACATTGACAGAGCCCATCCAAAGGACCAATATTCCTGTGCAAGAATTTGTGTGGAAGTTGACTTGGAAATAGGACTGCCAGAAGCGGTAAAACTAAAGGTAGGAGAATGGCAACACCTACAAAAATTGGACTACGAGCAGCTCCCGTTCAAATGCAGAGGATGTCACGAATACAGAAATTTTCAGAGAAACTATCCAAATACTCCAAGCACAGAGAAAGCAAGTGAGGAAGGTTGGCAGCAATCCCGGAAAGGAAGGTCAAAATCCAAAGGCCCAAGAAGGGAAAACCCAGCCCCCACTCAAAGCAACCCTGCAAATAGAGAGACGACAAACAGCTTCAAAGCACTGGAAAAGGAAGGCGAATCGAAGAATCCAAGCAAAGAAACTCAGGTTGAAGAAGAAAAAGATGGCCAAGTCCCGGATACCGGCAGAACCCCAAAAACAACAGAGGAAATGGAGAAACTCGTCTCCCCTCCAAGGAACGAGGAGGCTCAAGGCATCGAGGAGGGGGAGATCTCGTCAGGAAATGAATCAGAAGGAGCGAGTGAAGCCTGGGACACCCCAAAGAAGCCGGGGAGAGGTAGGAAATCCAAAAAAGCAGAATGAGACCAGGAAACCTACAAAGACGTTCTCAAAGGAGCACAACCAACCATCAAGCAAATGATCGGAGTAAGGCAAACCAGGAAGCTAGCCAAGGCCTCCCAAAGAGGCCATTCCCCTCCACAAAGTAAGCAATGAAGTTAACTTCCTGGAACTGTAGGGGTCTAGGTAGCAAAAAGAAGGAAGAATCTCTCAGGGACATTCTCAGAGCAACGAAAACAGACATCCTACTTATCCAGGAAACCAAGATGAGTCAACAGGACTCTATGAAAGTTTCAAAAAACGTATGGAAAAGCAGCCAGGGTTTAGCTGAAAACGCCAGAGGCGCGTCAGGAGGACTCTGCACCCTTTGGAACGCCTCCAAAATAGATCTGATCCGCTCAGACCTTTGCATGCATTGGATCTTCTCCTAATTGCTCCATAGGGAGTCAGGGCAAATGGTAAGTCTCTTTAATATCTACGTCCCACAGCATATAGACGAAAAAAATAATTGCTGGAAAACCCTCCTAAATTATTTGGCCGACAATGAGCTAGAAAACATCATACTAGGAGGGGACCTAAATGTAACTTTGGCCCAAGAGGAAAAACGGGGAGGATCTATTGTAAGGGACCAAGCTAGAGAATGGGTGGAGGACCTAATCTCAGCATGGGATTTAATGGATATTAAGCCGACCAGGGGACATTACACCTGGACTAACAGAAGGGTAGGCCCGGGGCATATAGTTTCCCGTTTGGACAAATTCCTTGTCCAAAGCTCGTTCCTGTCCCTTGGGCTCACAGCCACCTCAGAAATTCTCCCCCATAGCACCTATGACCACAAACCAATCAGCCTAGAGCTAAGGAAGGACCAAGGCCAGGGGCCCATCCCCTTCAGATTCAATCCCTCATGGATACAGGATAAACACTTTCTGCACAAAGTCTCCAGCGTCTGGACAAGTAAGGTCAATGGCCCCGTGTTTTACGTTTGGGAAGAAAAATTGAGAAGACTTAAGGCCGCACTAAAAGAATGGGCAAAGAATCAATCTAATCCAATCGTCCTGCGACTAGAAGCCCAAAGGCATCTGGAAAGTCATCAGTTCGTTCTGGAAAGGAAGGAGATTACTCAGCAAGACTTGCTTAAAGAGGAACAACTTCAAAGGCAATGGCACAAAGCCTGCAGAGAGGAAGAAGGATACTGGAGGCAGAAGTCCCGAATTCTGTGGTTGAAGGAAGGAGACAAAAATACAAGTTATTTCCACAAGCAAGCGGAAGCAAGAAAACAATATAAGGTTGTAACAAAAATTCAAGTCCAAAACGTTACAATCTCGGAGCCAGAGGGCATTAGGCAGGCATCTTTTGAAACATTCAGAACTCTCTACTCAGAAACGCAAAAGTCAAGCATCGACCCTCAAATGTACCCCCTATCTATTGTCCCAAACCTAATAAAAGAAGATATCAATCTCAAGCTCATGGAGGAAGTCACACAACAAGAAATAAAAGACGCGGTGGACCAAATGCACCCAGATAAAGCACCTGGACCGGATGGATTTACTGCAATATTCTTTCAGCGTTGTTGGGAAATAATCAAATCGGACCTAACCAAAATGATAAGAAAATCACAAGCGAGCAGCAAGCTAGGAGGAAGCACAAATTCAGCCTTCCTAGCACTCATCCCTAAAGAGAAAGGAGCGCTGAGCTTTAGCTGATTCAGGTTGATCTCCCTCTGTAACACAAGTTACAAAATCCTTACGAAGGTCATTGCAAACAGATTGAAAAACATTCTCCCTCTAATAGTTCCAGAGAACCAGGGAGGCTTCATCAAAGGTCGATAAATAGCAAACAACATAATTCTGGTGCAAGAAGCTCTTCACTCAAGCCTACGCAGGAAAGATAAAGGTATGATTATCAAACTAGACCTTGCAAATGTTTTTGACAGAGTTAATCATAATTTCCTTTTTGAGGTAATGAAGAAGTTCGGATTTAACCAATCCTTCGTGAACTGGATAAGAGCTTGCATAGGATCGTCGTGGATAGCCCCCATGGTAAATGGAAGAGTAACCAATTTTTTCAAAGCGTCTAGGGGCCTGAGGCAGGGATGCCCTCTCTCGCCCATGCTATATACAATTCAAGCCTCAGTTCTGAGCTACCAGTTGTAAACTTCTAGAACCCAAAGCAACCTCCAAGGACTGAAAATAGCACAAGGTGTAAAGGAAATCAACCATGCGCAATTTGCAGATGATACCCTGCTTCTAGGTGGGGCAAGTCTGTTAGTTGCAAAAAGATTCAAAGAGGAGCTAGACGCATATGCTGCAATGTCAGGAAGTGAGATAAGCCAATCAAAAAGTAAAATTTATGGTTGGAACATTACACCCATAGAGAT
>ML785373.1:32151-70586 GCA_009831015.1 Picea engelmannii | reverse complement strand
ATTTAAATTTAATCCAGTTCTATTAGAAGAAGTACAGGAACTAGTTCAGTTCACAAGTCTATAGCTATAGAAGTAGAATGGTTCAGAAAGACAGGCCCGAAGCAATTCGAGGCCATTTTGTAATCGGATATGTGGCCTAGTCCACCCCACTAATATAATCTATAACCGTTTATGTCAAAAAAAAACATTACATTATACATTTATTTTACATTGAATTGTAGGTTACACCTCACTTATCTCGATGCAATCATTTTACATATACCAATTATATGAGCTACATGGCATGATCTCATTGATTTGTAAATATGTATTAGTTCATAAATCAGTTCAACTACCCATAAACATTAATTACTATATTATGCTAATTACAATAAATTTACAAGAAAAAAAAACCATCATATATATATAGAGAGAGAGAGAGAGAGAGAGAGAGAGATTCACATCCATTCAAGTTCTTGATATAATGCAAGATATAATATACATAAATCTTCACATTGATATGCAACATCAATTGGGTTTAGCTTCGGTGGTTAAGAGTAGAAGTCTTTATCCTCCCCACCTAAGGCCAACTATTGTTTGTGATATGTTTTCCCTTCATTGGTTTATTGGGATCGGGAAGGTACTGATAATCTCAATCTTGCTTAAGTTTTTAGGGTGGGACAAGATATTTCCAAAAAGAAAAACCCAAGGAGATAGATCAATCAACTATCATTAATATTATTGAACATTTAGTTAGTCCCATATCAACAGATAATCCTCTCCACCTAAGATCAAATATTGTTTATGATATGTTTTCCCTTCGTAAATTTATTGGGATCAAAAAAATACTAGTAATCTCGATCTTGCTTAAATGTTTTAGGATGAGACAAGATATTTCAAAAAAAAAAACTCAAAAAGATAACTCAATCAACTATCATTAATATTATTAGACATTTAGTTAGTCTCATATCAACATATACCAATTCAAATCTTCCTAAATAAAACAAACTAATTTACATCAATAAAATTACTAAAAAAAAATATCATTGAAACCCACCCAAAAACTATCCTTTAAATTTCCTCCCTAAAATAAACCCAAACATGGATTTTCAAGCCCTATAATCATATAATCATATGTTAATTTAGCACTTTGATGACATAAATCCTTATGTTGCTCTTGTGAGCTTTCAAGATATGGTTCAAATTTATGGGGCCATTTCATGGAGGCCTTTGGGCATGCAACCCCACAAAAGCACATACCATACAAGTCCAAAGGCTCATGTCATGAGGGCGAACCGCAAGGACATTTTCTAAGTGTGTGTATTAAAATAAGTTTAGCCATTGAGCTCCTTGTATAAGGAAAATGGGCCCACTTTGCACGAATTTTATGGACTTAGCCCTCGCATAATAGAGCCCAAAGGAACGTGCATATCATTTCCTATTATATGTTTCAAATATCTAAAATTAAGGATTTGATTATAGATAAAGGATTGGATTATAAGAGAAAAATATTATTTTATAATATTAAATAAATAATATTTTATTTGTTTAGTATAGATTTACTAATTTTGAAGGCTTTTACCATCACAATCGAGCCCATGAAGTGAGAGAGAACAATTCAATCCTTTGAGGATTTTATTACTCTTATTTAAGAAGGAAAAAAAAAAACTTAAGAAGTATGGTAAGTTAATTGGGTCCAACTAAAGTAATGGAATGGGAATGTATCAAACTTTTTTGGTAGTGATTTGAGTGGTGTTACATATAAAATTTAATTGATAAACATTAAATTACAATGAGTTGAAGGGTAATAATTTAAATAGTTGGGAGGTAAGTTTTGTATGTTATCTATTCGAATTTAAATTTTTAATGAGATATGTGGTCTGTTATGACTTAGATAGAAGGGTAGATGCCTTTAAGATAGAGATGTTCCTTGGGGTGTTTCAGATGTCTCGGCCCTAGGTTGAGTTATGATTTCCATGCTAGGTTTTGACTTGTGAGTTGATGGCATCTAACCTAGGGCTTATAGTGTCATCCAACCAAATTTGAAACTATGTTTCACCTAGGTAATCTCGGCTAGTTATAGATTCCCCTATAATTAAAAAAAAAATGTTAAACTGTAACGAACTATAATGATATTAAATTGTGTGTCCTAATTATAGAGCAAGGTATTGATGATCTTCAGAGACATACTTGAGTGGGCCTAAAGGTTAATAACGTGTGTTTCCTTCTAGGAGGTCATAGGTTCGAATATGCAGGGGGCTAGGGTATGTACACCTCTGTAAACTTAAGCAACCAAATTGTTGTGCATATGTGATCTCTTGTCCTACAAACAAGGGGATCTCATACATCAATTTGGTGTCTAGCTAGATTGTGACCTTAAAATTAGATTATTATTATTGTAATATATTAGATTGAAAATTTTATCAACTTTGCTTTATGATTTTTTTTTAAACTTACAATAATAAAACCTTGCAATATATCGAGGACATATTTTCAACCAAATGTGGAAGGAGAAGTTATACTTATAGCTCAGGATGATCCATCAAATTTTGTAATAATATAACAAAGGTCAACATTTACTATACCTTTTGGTATAGTCACACTAAAGCTAAGTTGGAGGATTTGGAACTCAATCAACTATTTCATATGAACGTTAGATTCAATAGTTTAATCAGTTATATCATTGTGGTTTTTGGTATTAATTAAGCATATCAATATGCACACAAGAAGTTGAACAATTTAGTTTCCTTGTTGGTATGTTCTTAATCTTTAGGATATAAGATGTTTTATATTTTTTTGTAAGGAAATCCTCACCGGATCTCCCTTCTTCCCTAGAATATCCATATGGAAGGCAACTCAATTGAAATCCACAATAGCAATTAATAACCTCAAGGAACTCTATTGGATTTGAACCTGTGTCATATGGCCTCCCATTAGCAATATGCATTGTGTGGATGGTTCAATCAATCGAGTTAACCCTTGGGGCTTAAATTAGATGTCTTATATGGCCCAATGAATACTTATGTTGTTGTTATTTTTTGGCTAAATTCCTCCTATCATGACACAATGAGCATGACCTTTCCTAAGCTAGGAATATTTTTACAACTATCAAAGTCTATTTACAACAATCAAATTAAAATCCTTTAATTAAGAATACTTGAGTAGGGAGTATTCATTTCATCAAAGTCATTTGAGATTTGCACCTAACCTTGCAAAAAGAGCACAAGAAAAAGCAACATGTGAAGGGAAAAAATGTCATTGTGAAAACTTAAACCTTGTGAGGAAAATAACCTAGCACTACTTTCAGTAGGTGTAACATCCTCGTCCATCAACCCCACTGTCGGGCAACGCTACTACGTGGAATAACACTTATAAAGTATGCATTTAAATGAAGTTAAATGACTTAACACAGACTAAACACATAATTACCCCTAACATACATAATTAATTAGAATTAATAATAATTCCAGTTGCAACGGAATACAAGATAATATTACAAGCATCGCATACATGCATTTTAATTGAAATTAAACACATAATGATACTTATTTTTGAAATTGTAGTAACTCCACCAACTACGTGTAGACCTTCCACGAACCTCCCAGCCTTACACCATGTTGCTCATCACGCTCAGCAGTGGGTCACCCCCGAGCTGGGACTAAGCTCCACCTCGGGCAAGGGAATCCTAGACTAGGCTAAGGTTACAGGAAAACTACACAGACCAACCAGAAGGATTCTCTCCATGAGCCTTCTTACGCCCACTACTCACGGACTTTCATTCCCCACATGCCTGTTCCACCCGGGAGTATACACCTTCATAAGCACAATCCATCGGTGCTTCACCTCCCTCTCTGGGTCTTGGCAATAGGCCAGATCAGGAATTCTTAGAGCTTCCTAGCTTGTGTTGGACTCTTTCTGGGAGAAAACCACCTCCCAGCAGACTCTCTCACCTGGAGAGAGATACTCATAGGCCTGACAACCTGCCTCTTCAACCACGGGCCTGACAACTCGCTTCTTCAACCAATTTCAGCCCAATTCCTGCAAGGTGAGGATAACAGCAACACAATTCCACTCAGGAAAAACATAAGGCAACAACCCAACGATAATTCGGGTATAGACTCAGCTCTACAAGGGTGGATAGGTTGGGCTCACAGGATACACAGGTGACACAGCTCAATCCGCGGGTTTGCCACTGGTTTTAGGGTGCATGACAAGGAATCAACGTAGACGTCAAACACAGACTCAAACAGTTCAGACGGCGGATACGTCAGCTTCTCAGGAAAACATTATGGTTTTCTGGTTTCAGAGTTGCGTGAGGGTATGCAGAGATCAGACACAGACGCACAGCAGGACAAACAATGGATGCCCGAATGGAGAACGAACCCCCATCACGACTCAATTCTTGGGTTAAATTGTATGTGCCTAGGCTGACACATGTTCCCCATGAATTTGCATGCACTCCATCAAGTATGCGTTCCCTTTTTCCAAGAACTTAGGATAAAAATATACCTTTCACACCACTTTGGAATAATAATAAATTATTATTCAAGGACTTAAGCCCCTAAGCTTATCCCCGCTTTCCAACCTTTCATCCCTCTTCCCTTACCCACCCCGTGGAAGCCTAGTCCCCCCATCACTCTTTCTTCATGGTCGGTCTACACACAACGATGTTTAATCTTTATTAATGTTCTGCATAATTACATATACAAAAACATGCTCCTAGCCTATAACACTTAGGCTCTCCAGCCTAATAAACACATAAGCTCACCAGCTTATCAATACTCGGCTCACCAGCCTACAAAACACGATTACAATTCATAAACATGATTACAATTCATAATATAATTGGGGCACGTCCTTGGAGTATTACAGTAGGGACCTATTGACAACTTATTGTGTCTTCATATATGTTTGTTATGGAAACAATATCTAAATTAGTAAAAGAGATAATATGTTGATCACTTTTTCAAAATCCTAATTTCATGAATTTTATGTTTATTTGACCCACGAACTAGACATAGTCAAATCAATGTTGTTTTTGTCTAGAATACAAATAATTAGAGCTATAGATTGTATCTTTAACCCATTCACCAACATATAACCTCAAAGGTCAATTAGTATTAATTGATAAGCTACCCATTTCTAAACTATATAAAGTTTTGACAGACCAATGGACCACAGGGGTTTGAACATAGATTAATGGAGTTATAGATTGGATTCTTAACCATACATGAACATATGGTGTTAAAGGCCAATCGATGGTAATTGGAAAGGCTACCTACTTCTAAAATACATAAACTATGAGAGAAGTTGTGATTGAATGATGAGTTACAAGGGTTTGAACACAAATCAAGGGAACCATATATTGGATCCTCGTTAGGTCATAGGGGTTTGAATAGAAATCAATGGAACTCTATATTAGATCCTTAACAAGTAAACCATCATACGATCTTAAAGGTCAAGTAATGGTAATTGAAAAGGTGCATATTTCTAAACTACAATCATTGTGAGAGAAGTTGTGAGCAACTAGTGGGTCACATGGGTTTGAACACAGATTGATGGAAAAGTATATTAGATCCTTAGGTTGCAGGGTTTGAAACATAGATTAATGGAATTGCATATTAGATCCTTAACTAATATATCAATTTATGACCTTAAAGGTCAAAGTGGTGGTAGTTTAAAAGGTACCCACTTGTAAACTACATATATGTGAGAGAAGTTGTGAGTGACTAGTGGGTAAAATGGGTTTGAACACAAATCAATGGAATTGTAAATTGGATCCTTAATCCATACACTTATGTTGGACTTAAATTTGAAGTGGTGTTAGTTAGCAATTTACACTCTTATAAATTACATACAATATGAGAGAAGTTGTGAGCGAGGAATGAGCTACAACGTCTTGAACATGAATAAATGAAACTATAGATTGGGTCCTTAACCAATACACCAATGTATAACCTTAAATTCAATCAATTGGGATTATCAAACTACCCACTTCTAAACTACATAAAATATGAGTCATAAGGGTTTGAAGATAAACAAGTTTTCAAATTTGTAATAGAAGACTAGATGATTTATTTACCAAAAAAACATCCAAAGCCACTTACCAATAATGAGGGTAATTGTTGATCTAATAAAGTTTTTAAGATGATTCTTGCACGTCTATGTCTTTTTTACGTGTAGCTTCTCACTCTACCCTTTAAGCCGAGAAGTAAAAGTGACATTTTCCTTATAGTTTAAGAAGATCCTTAATTAACAATTGGTTCACAAAAATCAAATATGTTCTAAGCAAAATTTCTTTCTACCTAACTAAAAGGAATAACGATCTATTTTCTTAACCACCCAAACTAAACTTAAACAAGTGTTGTGTGGTAGCGTAGTCCCTGCCGGGTTGAATTGGGAATAAATGCACAGGGATGGAAAAAAGTAGCGGAGGCAGATGGAAACTGCAGCGGAGATGTGGCAAGCAGCATGAAGCACATGTGGTATCCATGCAGTAAATGGCACGTGGCCTCTAGAGTCCCATTTATTTTTTGAAAGTATATAATCTATTTTGCTATGTTGAAAATTTCTGTCTATTTTGTCTCTATATGTGGCAGGACAAAAAAAGTTATATTCAAATTAAATAAAAAAAAAATCTTGACATTCAGCATAATGGAAGATAAAAATTTATGATGACATAAATATAAAAGGAGATAAAAAACAGTTTAATTTGAAATATATCAAAAAAGTTACATATTCCTGGAAATTTAAATGCATTTGTCATATAGACTGGGATTGGGGCTCCCGCGGACCATAAGCATAGTGGAAGATAAAAATTTATGAGGACATAAATATAAAAGGAGACAAAAAATAGTTTTATTTGAAATATATCAAAAAATAATATTTTCTATTACATATTCCTGGAAATTTAAATGTGTTTGTCATATAGACTGGGATTGGGGTTCCCGCGGACCATAAGAGAAATATGTACACGAATTAGGATTGTGGAAAGAAGAAGTGGGCAACGGTAGAGTGTAATACCTTAAAAGAATAAATTGAAAGGTATCAATCTTTGGATAGACATTTCTATTTAAAAAAGTGGAATAATTGGGTTGATAAACAAAGCAAGATGTGATCAGTATAGACTTATATTGATGGTACATATGACCCCTTTTGTTATTTGCTTGTTGATGCCTTTTCATTGATGTCATTGACGGCTACTGGAATCATGGCAACTGCCTGTTTCCTTTCATCGATGACCTGCTTCAATTCCCTTTCGAGCCATTCTTCAATGTAGATTCTCATTGGGGCGACGTTGATCTCATTCTGGATTTTTATGTTGAAAAGCTCCTTTTCTAATTCCCTGAAGTCGATAGAAAGATTATCAGAGACTGATCAATTTCCTCATTCTATATTGAATAGTCAACTAGCCAGTTGTCGACGTCATCTTGACCATATTCAAGGATGATGTAAAACTTTTCCAAAGACAAGGCCTTAAAAATATCAACTTGTTTATCGGAGTCTTGCTTAGTTAAGGGAAAGGAGTTGACGATTAAGTTGGGGTCTTGGAAGTCGTTGGTCCTTTTGGCTAAGTCTATTCTAGTTAGCTTTATGAATAATTTTTCTTTCTTTGATATGGTTTGTTCACATGACTAGACAATGAGATGCAGGTTCTTCACTTTTTCTTTCCAGCATGCATTTAATTGACCGATCTGGTTTTTGGATGGGAGATCTTGTTGTCTTCTTCTCATTTCTGTCATGTTGTTGACCATGGTGCCAAAAGGAAGGACTGTGTCTAAATAGAAATGTTCTTCATCTTTTAAATCCGCCTGCAAATTTTCGAGCAAATTATGTGCCCTCGTTCCAAGGGAAGTCATGGTTTGTGATGTTTCCCATGCCTCAGTAATTAGTTCCATTCTTTTCTTGATATTATTCTCCACATATACTCTACACGATGTGAGGAGGATGGAGGATACTTTTAACTTGGCTAAAGGGGTGGTAGGCATGGCTATTGCCAAAGTATTGACAAGCAATGGCATAGGAATCAAAGCTTTTTCCAATTCCTTGACCCGGTCCTTTAGTCTGGCATTCTCGACCTCAATTCCTCCAATGGAATCATCAAGAGAATCTGTGGTCGCTATGTGAAGTCGACAGATTTGGGACGACTGCATTTTCGCAAGGTTAACCTTTGAATGAGATTTTCCTTTCTTATTTTTTACATATTTTTTTTCAATAATTAATTTTTTGGACTGGTTGTCAAAAACAACGCTCTGGAACAAGAAGGATTCATCTTCATCAAAATTTTCGGTATCAGATATGTCCATTGGACGACAATGCTAGATCGCGTCTCTGGGATGATCAAGGTAGCATAATACTCTATCCTGATCAGGGTCAAGTTCCATCTTCTCACTCTCAATTTCAGGCTCTTCCGCCTGTCCCATAATTTGTTTTCTCTTCATGTCCACTCGAAGCTTGTGAGAACTATCAATTTTAGGGTGAGGAGAGTTGTTATCTCCTCCTCTGTTTGAATAATTCTGAGTTGCTTTGTTGTTGTGGTGGGTCGTTGGAGCGATGCTCCGGGATGTCGTACTTTTGGGAGTGTTATCTATCGATTGAACACTCTTCTCACCGGGGCTTTTTCCCTATTGCCTGTACAATTCAATAGTGCTTTGCAATGTGTCTAGGTCGTCGACATCAGAAGTAGGAGCGTTGTCGTCAGTGTCTCTATTTTCAGTTAGGTGTTTTTTGAAAAAAGAATTGTCGAAGCCAAGTGTTTGTAAATGTTGTAAAAACAATTATTGGGGTCGAACCCTCTTAGGATTTAAACATATATTAGGTTCAAGTTGCTGAAATGGGTTGCGAATTCATCAATTTTTTTGACGTTCCTCAACATGAAGTCCCCGACTTTCCAAGGCAGAGGAATGAACTATTTTTTTCTCTTCTCTTGGAATAGATGCAACCAGTAGTTGTATTTACGTGTTACTTTTGTAACAAACATTTTATTCGTAATGTGACATGGAAGGAGAGTAGGTTTTTCCCTGGAGCCAAAAATTCTTATCATAGTGTAATTATCCATATGTTCAAGTGCCCCCTTCCTGTCCAAAAACATGGTTGTCTGGTTAGATATGCGGGGAGCCTCTTCTCCTAACAACAAAACTTTGAAAACAGACACAAAGCCATTAAAAACCTCATAAAAATAGTTGGAGGCCTTGTGTTTCCACAATGTCTGGTACCAGAACGTTACTGGGTCGAATTCCCAGTTTACCTTCTTGGACAGTGACTGTTTTGGAAACTGGAAGCAATGTGCTATCGAAAAAACTAAGTAGGGTGACATATAAAATTTCTTCTCCTTTTTGAAGCTTGACAATTGGGAACATATTTCATGGGAAATTATCTTGCCCCAATAAAAAATGGCTTGTTCCTTTACTGTGAAATACAAAATATAAATAGTCATCCGGGAAATAGTTGTTGTGGACTCCTGTCATGTTATTCTTGTAAACAACCATGCAATTTCCCAGAATGGATTTCTAAATGAACTACCTACAAGCTTGTGATATCTTCAGGAACTACCATTGGGTCTTCCAAGAACTCGGGCAAGAGGTCCAACCCGTTATTATGCTTTCTTAGGAACTGCTTGGAATCTTCTCCTTTGAACGTCAATGTTGGCTCCGACAATATTAACATCTGGCGGAAGCCCTGAGGTGATAAAGAAACAAAAGAGTGGTCCCGCAGTGGAATAATTTTTTGGTCTGAAATAAATTTATCGGCGCACCAAGAGACCAGCTCCGTACAGTCAAAAACTTCAGGGACACAACCTGCACAAGCAATCCCATAGGTCCAAATTACTTTGTTCTAGGCGACAGGGGATGAGTAATAAGAATATGCCCTGGACCACTAGAAGTTCTGGTCCTCGCGCCCTAAGATGTTCACTGTATCTCCACAGAACTGGTGTCGATCTGATGCCATAGGTTTATGAGAACGTTTGTTTTCTCCAGACAATGGTTGAAATGAACAGTTAGAGGCGATAATATAACTCTCTGCAAATGTTGGTTCAGTGCTTATGAATGGGAAAGCTCCTCGAGCCTTTTTCTAATCAATGACAATCTCTATGGGTGTTGGATGATGAGTTGTTAACAATAAAGCTTACTTATTTCATATTTAGAAGTGCGAAGGTGGCAGGTATGACGAAGAGCAATTAAGGATTAGAGATTTCGTGAACGTTCCAACTTGATGACCTGCGAACGACATTTCATGATTTTGAAATCAACACTCGGAAGGGATAATATAACCCTCCACAAATCTTGGTTTAATGTGTATTAATAGGAGATCTCCTTGAGCCTTTCTCTCATCAATGACAATCTATACGGTTCATGCACGATGAGTTGTTAGAATTAAAGGTCACTAATTGCATATTTAGAAACAAGATATATATATATATATATATATATATATATATATATATATATATATATATATAAACATTTTTATTGTAAACAAGTGCGAAGGTGATGAAGACGGGGAAGAGCAAGGAATGAATGACAAGGTCTGAAAAGCGATCGGACAAGATTCAAACTAGGGTTACGGGGGATACTCAGGAGAGGTGAGTGTCCGATGGTCAAATTTTATGTATCGAAATTTTTTACTGCAAAACGTGTAAAACGGAAGAGAGCATGATGGGGCGGTTCAGCGATCGGTTTGTATATTTGTGGAATTCCGGGAAAGTGGCTAAGTATGGAATAGGGAAACGATCGTTCAGACTCATTTTCAGAATTGAGGATTGAAGATTTTATGAACGGACCAACCCAACGACGCGCAAATGACATTCCATGATGTTTGAAATTAACACTCGGAAGGGATAATATAACCATCCAGAAATTTTGGTTTTATGCGTATTAATGGGAGATCTCCTCAAATCTTGGTTTAGCATTAACACTTGTTAATTGCATACTTAGAAATAAGATCTATATATACTTGCTAATTGGTAATTGCAAAGGGCACAGGAACGGGAAACAACGATTAGGAATTGAATATTTCTTGAACCCGCCAACCCAACGATATGCAAAAGAAATTTGAAGAAATTGCGAAGTATGGAAAGCAGACGGATGTGATTCAAAATGGGGTGACAATAGTTCCACAGGATACATGAGGATCCGACGGTCAAATTGTATGTCTCAGAAGTTTTCAGTGCAAAATGTGTACCACAGAAGAGGGCATGATAGGTATACTGTAATAGGGAAGACGGTATGATGTGAGTCCGGTTGTAAATTTGTATATTGCGGAAGTCAGGGTACTATTTGCAGGTCATGGAACAATAGAAGTGCAATCTAGAGCCCGCTTACCTGGGAATTCGCGGTCAGAGAAGTGGTTGGGTATGGAATGGGGAAGTGGCCGGTCGGAGTCACGATATAAAAGAACGAGTGCAAATGTGAACCCATGTAGCTAGACATTTTCAGAAAAATGACTATGTGATGAGAAAGATAAAGTACAGAGAAAAGAGAAACAGGAATTTGGTTAAGTATAGAAGACGAAAAATAAGGGCTAATATATTCACATCTGTAATAGATATCCCATTTCCTGGAAAGATCTTTTCTGCATGTTTCTGGAGAAGTTATATACTTATTGTATATACTTGGAAAGAAATGCGAAGGTGGCGGGCACATAAAACAACGACTAGGAATTGAAAATTGTCTGAACCCGCCAACCCGATGATGTGCGAAAGAGATTGCAAGAAATGGTCATGGAAAGCGGTCGGACGAGTTTCAAAATAGGCTGAAAAGGGTTCTCAAGGAGACGTGAGGCCCCGGCGATCAAATTGTATTGATCGAAACTTTTGAGTGCATATTGTGTAACACGGAAGAGGGGATGATGTAGGAGTCTGAAAGTCAATTTGTATATTGTGGAATTCGGGGGGTTGTTTGTAGGTTAAGGAACACTGGAAGTGCACTCCACCTGTTCGGGAATCCGCAATCAAAAAAGTCGGGTAAGTATGGAATTGGAGGTGCAAAAGAGATTCCAAGAAATGGCGAAATATGGAAAGCGGATGCAGGGGCTTCAAAACAGGGTGACAATAGTTCCCCAGGAGATGTGAGGACCCGAAGGTCAAATTGCAGGTCTCAGAACTTTCATGTGAAAACTGTGTATCACGGAAGAGGGTATGATGTGGGAGTGTGGTAGTAAATTTGTATATCGCGGAGGTCCCGGTGTTGTTTTTAGGCCACAGAACAATGGAAGTGCAATATAGAACCCGCCTGCCCAGGAATCCGCGATATGAAAAGTGCCTAGGCATCGAATGGCTAGTGGTTGGTCAGAGTCCCGATATAAAAGCATGAGGGCAAATGTGAACCTGTGAGTCGGACAACGCGCGCTTTGAAACATTTTCGGAAAAACGACTAAGTAACGAGAAAGAGAGAGTAGAGGGGAAAAAGAAACAGGAATTTGGTCAAGTATAGAAGAGGGAAAAGAAGGTCCAATATATTCAAATCTGCTATAGATATTCCATTTCTTGGCAAGATCGTTTCTGTATGTTTCTGGAGAATTTGTATACATATTGCATATACTTGGGAAGAAATCTAAAGGTAGCGGGCACAGGAAACAACAACTAGAAATTTGAAATTTCCTGAACCCGCGAACTCGACAATCCACGAAAGAGATGTCAAAAAATGGTCAAGTGTGGAAAGTGGTCAGACGGGCTTCAAAATAGGGTGACAAGGGTTCCTGAGGAGATGTAAGGCCCCGACTATCAAATTGTATATATTGGAACATTTCAGTGCAAAATGTGTAACACGAAAGAGGGGATGATGTGGGAGTCCAGAAGTAAATATTCATATCACAGAAGTCAGAGTGTTGTTTGCAGGTCACAGAACAATGGAAAGTGCAATTTAGACAAAGGGGAAGCACTCGATCGAAACATGTGAATCTTCCAACCCGTGCAACAAGACATTTTCGGAAAAAATGACTAAGTAACCAGAAAGATAAACTACAGGGTATAAAAGAGTGGGAAAATAGAAAGGCGGAGGGCAATTTTTGTAAGTGGGAATTGGTTTCAAACAAGCCCCATTGTTGCAAAACCATCATTTTCTAGTAATTGTCAGCAAATGTTTTGTTGAAGATTAGATCTTATTGCAACTTGTGGGAGTAAGTGTGTTCTTGATACATCCTCCCATGACTGTAACATATTAACTTAAGTATTAAACTTCTTGCATGATGGATTTTTAGCATTAAAGCTTAATAATTGCATGTCTAGAAACAAGAATGATGATCTTGCTGCAACATTGTGATTTGGTATTGATATGTTCTCTCTACATTATGAATAGAATTGGACGTTGGTTTGAAACTGTCTGAAATTATTTTTTGTTTCCATAAAATCCTGATGGATCGACACAGTTCGTTGTCATATAATTGTTAAATGCTCAATTTTAGAACAAATTACTTAATCAAATACAATATCGAAGAACTACGAGACTATCGAACCATGCCAATGAGAAGAGGTGTTAAATCCAGAAAACAAGTAGCAACCAAGACTCCAAAGCAATTTTTTTAATAGTAAATCCATTAAAAAAAATGAACACTGAGAACTTCATATCTATCCTTAGAAATTGGACCGAGTTCTTTGGGCCAAAACATTGAACATATTTTCCATAAACACAGGCACATGATCTGCAACATGTTGGAGCCATCGAGATTCTCTTCAACATGCATACAAAACTGATTACCATGTTTTTTTTTAGGAAATCCTTGCAGTCTTCTCCTCGGTGGATCAATGTTCGGTGCCCCGAAATCAATATTTTGTGGAAGATCCGAGCTGACAAAGAAACAGGAGAGTGGGTCCGCAGTGGAATAAATCCTTGGCTTGAAGCAAATGAACAACAATCATGTGGTAAAATTGATAGTTCTCACAAGTTTCCCGTGAGGAAGAAGACGAAAAGTGTTGTAGGGAAAACAGAATAGCCCGAAACTGAAAGTTAGGACACACCAAGAAACCACCTCCTCACAGTCGAAAACTTCAAGGACACAGGTTGCACGAGCAATTCCAGAGGCCCAAATTAGTCCATTCTGGGTGGAAGGAGATGACTAGTAGGAATATGCCTTGCACTAATGGGAGTTCTAGTCCTCATTCCCTAAGATATTAATTGTATATCCAGTGAACAGGACAATGGTCCCGCAATTGAATAGTTTTTTGGCTTGAAATATATCTCTGGGAGCATCAACAGATCATTTCCTTACAGTGAAAGACTTTCACCCAGAACAGACTAATTTGGACCTCTAGAATTCCTACTTTCAAGCTACAAAGCATCTATTGCGTTCAATGTCGGTTTCTTTTCTGAAACCCCTTCTTTTGGTGTTGTCAAGACCGCCATCGTCGAGCTAGGAAGTGCCACCCGTTATGGTTGATTTCAATTTGGGCACAGGAGTGGGAATAGTCTTTGCATTTCCATCATCCATTGTCGTATCATCGTCCACTAGATCATCTTCTTCTGGCTCGAAATCCATTGCATCAACCTCTGCGCCAACCATCAATCCAGGTGGGCAGGGTTGCCTTGGAATTATTTGGCTTGAAATATATCTCTCGGTGCACCAAGGGACCATATCCTTTTTTTCTCCTAGGCGGAGGGAGATGAGTAGTAAGAATATTCCCTGGAATACTCGAACCTCTAGCCATCATGCTGAAGGTGTTTACTATATCTGGACAGAACTGTTGTGGAATTGTTGCCATAAGTTAACAAGAATTTATGTTTGCTCTAGATGATGTTTAAAATGAAAATTGGGGAGGGATAATATAACCCTCATTAAATCTTGGTTTAATGTGTATCAATGGAAGATCTCCTCGAACCTTTCCTTGATCAATGACAATCTCCAGGGTTCGTGTGTAATGAGTTGTTACCATTAAATCTTACTAATTGCATATTTAGAAAAAAGTGCGAAGGTGGCGGTGACAACGAAGAGCGATTAGAATTAGAGATTTCGTAAAGGCACCAACCGGCCGATGCACGAAAGAGATTGCATCATGTTTGAAATGAATACTTGGAAAGGATAACACTATTCTCTGCAAATCTTGGTTTAATTTGTATTAATGACAATTCTTCTCTGACCTTTCGGACATTAATGACAATCTTAACGGTTCCTACACGATGAACTACTATCATTAAAGATTAATAATTGCATATATAGAAAGAAGTACGAAGGTAGCGGGGATGGTGAAGAGCGACTAAGAATTGTACATTTCGTCCACCCGCCAACCCATGAAACAGATTCCAAGAAATGGCTAAGTATGGAAAGCAGTCAGGTGGGTTTCAAAAATAGAGTCACAAGATATACCCAGGAGACGTGAGGGGCTGATGGTCAAATTGTATGTCACAATGACAGATTTCGGCCATAAATTTGTATATCGTAAAATTTTGGGTGTTGTTTGTACGTAGCAGAACAGTGGACGTGCAATGTTGAGCAAGCCTCGCTAGGAACCAATGATGGTAATAGTGGCCAAGTATGAAATGGACAAGCGGTTGGTCGGACTCGTGATATAAAAGCATTAGACATACTTAGAACATGAAATATTGACGGGCTTGAAAATAGGGCCACAAGCTCTACTCAGGAGACATGAGGGCACGATGGTCAAATTGTATCTACCCCAAATTTTGAATGCAAAATGTGTAACACGGAACAAGAGACAATGAAGGATTTTGAGGGTCACTTTGTATATTGCAGAACTTCGGGTGTTGTATATAAAAGCAGGAGACATTTGGAAAAAAGAAACATTTGGAAAAAGGACCAAGTAAACAGAAAGTGAAAGAAAATGAGATAAAGGGGAATTTGTTTGCTAATTTGTAGATCGCGAAAGTCTGGGTGTTGCTTGCAGGTAGCGGAACAATGGAAACACAATGTTCAACCCACCTATCCGGGAACCCACGATTCAAAAATTTTGTTCAATATGAAACAGGGAAGCGATTGGTCGGGATGGTGATATAAAATTAACAGTGGAAATCTGAAGACGTGAATCCACCAACCCCCACACCTAGACATTTTTCGAAAAATGAGTAAGTAACCAGAAAGGGAAAGCAGAGGGAAAAAAGAAAGGGGATGTCAATTTTCGGAAGCGGGAATTGGTGTAAGAAAGCCCCATTGATGGTCCTAACAGTAACTATGAAATGCATTAAACATGTGAACAGGTTCTTCAATCAAGGAATAGATACATTGAGCCATGCTTATAGTTTCCAGGATCTGTTTGTATAAGAGAAGAGTCAAAAAGCTACAAGAAAATCAATTTTGGGATGTTTAAGTAAAGTTATTGTATTGTTAGCTTCATTGCAAGTATAACAACGACATATTTGAATTTTAATGTCCTCTCATTGATGTGATAGTTCCATTAGACTTCTCATAGTATATATTCTTTTATTTCAAATTATTCCAGGAGATTAATTTTGCTAAGTTCATCGATCAAGGAAAAGTGCTAAAAACAAGATAAAGGGGAATTTGTTTTCTAATTTGTAGATCATGGAATTCTGTGTGTTGTTTGCAGGCGGCGGAACAATGGAAACACAATGTTGAACCCACCTATCCAGTAACTCGCCTATCCGGCAACCCGCGATACAAAAAGTTTGTTTAATATGAAACGAGAAAGCGATCAGTCAGGTTGGTGATACAAAAGTAAGTGGAAATCTGAAGACGTGAATCCACCAACTCCCGCACCTAAACATTTTTTGAAAAACGAGTAAGTAAGCATAAATGGAAAACACGGGGAAAAAAGAAAGGGGATGGCAATTTTCGGAAGCAGGAATTGGTGTAAGAAAGCCTCATTGATGGTCTTAACAGTAACTATGAAGTGCATTAAACATGTGAACAGGTTCTTCAATCAAGGAATAGATACAACGAGCCATGCTTATAGTTTCCAGGATCTGTTTGTATAAGAGAAGCGTCGAAAAAATACAAGAAAATCAATTTTGGGATGTGTAAGTAAAGTTATTGTACTGTCAGCTTCACCGCAAGTATAACAACGACGAATTTTAATTTTAATGTCCTCTTGTTGATACGATAGTTCCATTGGACTTAGCATAGTATATATTCTTTTATTTCAAATTATTCTAGGAGATTAATTTTGCTAAGTTCATCGATCAAGGAAAAGTACTAAAAACAAGATAAAGGGGAATTTGTTTGCTAATTTGTAGATTGTGGAAGTCTAAGTGTTGTTTGCAGGTGGCGGAACAATGGAAACGCAATGTTCAACCTGCCTATCTGGGAACCCGCGATCCAAAAAGTTTGTTCAATATGAAATAGGGAAGCGATCGGTCGACCTGGTGATATAAAAGTAAGTGGAAATCTGAAGACGTGAATCCGCCAACTCCCGCACCTAGAAATTTTCCGAAAAACGAGTAAGTAACCAAAAAGGGAAGGCATAGGGAAAAAAGAAAGGGGATGGAAACTTTTGGAAGCATGAATTGGTGTAAGAAATCTCCATTGATGGTCTTAACAATAACTATGAAGTGCATTAAGCATGTGAATAGGTTCTTCAATCAAGGAATAGATACAATGAGCCATGCTTATAGTTTCCAGGATCTGCTTGTATAAGAGAAGCGTTGAAAAGCTACAAGAAAATCAATTTTGGGATGTCTAAGTAAAGTTATTGTACTGTCAGCTTCACCACAAGTACAACAACGATGAGTTTGAATTTTAATGTCCTCTCATTGATATGATAGTTCCATTGGACTTCACATAGTATATATTCTTTTATTTCAAATTATTCCAGGAGATTAATTTTGCTAAGTTCATCGATCAAGGAAAAGTGCTAAAATGAGCCACATACTACATTTGTGTCATAGAGCTTATATTAAAGGGAAAAACGTGTCGTCTATAGTCTTTAAGATCATAGAAAAACTACGAAGATCCTGAATGTATTATTAATTTTCCAGATCGAAGCATACAACCAAGAACCAAGTAAACACTAAATGTATTGAAAGTTGAGGAAGAAGGAAACGCATGAACACATAACACATCAAGCAAGATCCCACAAGGTTCCATAGAGCAGTACACATCGACCTTTGCATCAAACAATTTGATATATATATATAAAATACATCATGGCATTGGTTTTCTCTTACATCTGGTATATGTTCCCATGAGAAAATAACTGGGGCCATGGGATATGAATAAAAGTCTGCCAAACACAAGACAACACAAAACCAGCAGAGCTTCGCCACTGTACGCTAGCTATAACCAGACCTCAAAATGGGGAACAAGAAATTTTATGATTACTATTTTACCATTAAGCAAGATCATTATGGACATTTTCTTTTGATAGTGCCATAGTCTATCACTACCAGTTTTAACAATGCCAAATTTCCAATATTATTGGAAATTCCTAATGATTATGTCCAGAGGAGCAAGCTATTTCGATAGTTCAAAGGATGGGCCCGAGTTATTTACAGTTGGATACTTTTTATGGGGTTTTCTCTCATGCTTCCCATTTCTTGACTGAACAATCTTATGCATGTGTACATCACCAACAACCGCACTTGCCTGTATGAATTCCAATGCCCGAACTCCCCAATTTCTATAGCGAGATCTGAAAATCTCAAGCTCATGTTTCAATCCATGTTGAGTCCTTTTTTTTCAATTAGGGCATTGAGAAAATGCAGATACCATACCATAAATGTATAGTTGGAGACCAATTTTTTTATTTATTTGGGCACCCAAAAAAAATGCAAAAATCCTGCCATGGCTATATAGTTGGAAAACAATTGTCCAATTTGGGTACCCAAAAAACGTGCAAACTCCTCCATCAAAGCCACTACCAGTGTTACATTGTCCTCATTTAAGGTAAATTTGCTATGTATCCAAAATTCGCGCAACATTTATACAATATTTCCCTTTTTCTGTAGGTATGCTTCATATGACAATTTTGCTAACCAAGGAATCACATTTTGTAACAGAGGTTGTCTAATTGTACAATGCACGATTGTGTTGCCCACGGTTCAGATGGTAGCATTGAGACAATGTCTATATATGTATGGACATTTTTTACTGCATCACAAACAATCAATTGTATCATTACTTATGAAAGCAGAAGCAGAAGCATGAGAGTTTCATTTTGCACATATAGGCTCAAAGGGGGTCGAGTACGCATTCGCTACAACCAAAACACCTTCAACTTGGAAACGTGAGCATACCAATTAATACATTGAACATTATAATATACAACTAGACCCCCCCCCAAAAAAAAAACTGCAGATATTTGGTGAAGGCTATTTGTATGAGCAAAATGAGGATGAATCTGTAGATGTATACGCACAATAGTTGTATAGCTAGTTAGTTTCTTGAGATCCTATACTATGTATGCTCGCAATTCTGTTACAAATGTTGCTTGGGTTGTGCGAAAGATCATTTCTTTAACATCTCTTTTCTTTGTTATATTTTTGAAGAGCATAAGTGGAAATTTCCCTTTATGTAATTGTTGTTCCATTGACGAAAACAAATTTGAATAGGTATCGAACAATTGCAGCTGCAACATGGAACAATGGAATATTTGTGTAACTTAGCCGAGATACATGGACATGCAAAAGTAAAGGACAAAACCAGATATGGAGAATGGTACCATTGCCTTGTCGTTGTCTGACTCTCCATATTTTATATGGAGAATGTGTTGCAAGCCAAGTTTTATCGCGAGTGTGACAGCTGCACCAATGGTTCCGTTTTGGTAAATTTCATTGCTCTGTGCAAGTTGGCTGATAGTTGTGTCCGGGACGAAACGATATTCTGAACAAATAGCGGGAATTTTTTCCACAATACTTGTTTCGTTGAGCGATATAATCCGATCACAATCACCACGGTCATATACTATTTTGGGCAATATATTAAAATTTGTAATGGATATCCCATTACTTGGCAATATCTTTTATGTATGTTTCTGGACAAGTTGTGTAGGAATAGTCAGTGTGATTGTCATCAGGGCCTCCTTGTCTATCATGTCAGCACGCATAATGGATATAGTTTTGTTTTCCTTGTCCGAGTAGGTGCTATAGATGACCATTATGTCCCCGATGAACACTTGTCCAGTTCGGAGGTTGTTCAAGCCCTCTATTGATAGTATTTTGGGTGTTACAAGTTTAGACCCGGTGACAATTTTTTAACAGGAAAAGTAATGTGAATGGTAGTGTGCATTATTTTTTTTTATTTTTTTTCCCTGGCATAAATGTACAAGTAGACACACAACTTGGATGAACTATGGAGCCAGAGTTTTGGAACCAGACCTCTTAGTCTGCAGAACATGCACTATGTTCGACGTCTCGCTTGCACTTGTTGATACTTCTTGTGAAATGCAAAGTATGTATTGTAGATGACATCAACATATTCACCATACCATAGATGAATAAATAACTGAGGATATTTGTTTGGTAAACATACGAGGAACAAAATGTATGCATATTTACCTTTGGTCTTGTCGGTCTGTTGATGTTTGTGATGATTGACTGCTCATAGCCATGTCACTAGTCCAACTTTTTCTGATGCAAGCATGTGTAGATGAACATCAGAAGGACTAAACAAGCATATGCATTGTATATTGTCCACAAGTGTTCTTAATGTCACATGTAGGGTCGAAGGAGATGGAATATGAAATAGGGTGTCAAGGGATACTCATGAAACATGAGGACCCAAGGGTCAAATTGTATGCCTCAGATTTTTTGACTGAAAAAATGTGTAACAGTAAATAGGGCGTGATGGTGGGGCACGACGGCTAATCTATATATCGTGGAACCTCTGAAGCCAGAGGCGCAATCTTGAACTCGCCAGCCCGACACCCGCAATCGAAAAAGGGGGGTAGTATGGAATAAGGTAGAAGCATGACCATAAATGTGAACCCGTGAGTCTGCCAACCCACACACCAAGGCATTTTCAGAAAGATGACTAAGCAGAGCAATTAGAAAGCAAAAGGGATAATAGAAAATGGAAAAATTAGAAATGGGGAGGGCACAAAGGCCCATTGTTGCCAAATCATCGTTTTCTAGTCCAATATTATATGCCCCCACCCATTTTGTATGTTTAATTTACTAGCACAGTTGGTATACCTTTTCGAAGATTGTACCATAGGCCCCTCTGCTATTGCATATACTAATTCATCTTCCTGTCCAACCAATCTATTTATTCCAAGGTAGCAATGCCGAACATACAATAGACATGAAGGCAAGTTAGTATGCAGAAAGACATGTAAAATAAAGAAATACAGTTCTATTTATTTCAATGTAGCAACAAAGAGAATACAATTCACATGAGAATAAGCAGAAAGATACATAGTATATACATACAGTAAAAAAGGTGCAAAGTAGTAGAACAAATACACAGACAATAAATGAAATACTAAACACTGAAATATGAAATAAGAGTACAGATATGCACCTCTGTAACTCCTCCTCTACATTCACGCCAAAGAGTCCATCGTCCTCTCCAACCACTCTGTTTGTTTAAATGTAGCAATGCAGGAAAAATACAATGGACATGAAGGAAGTTAGTATGCAGGAAGACATGTAATGAAGATAAGTTATTATGTAGGAAGGTACGTAATATCTACATACAATAAATTAGGTGAACACATATACAGACAATAAATGAAATAAAAAACAACGAAATATGAAATAACAGTACAAGCATGTACCTTTGTATCTTCTCTTCCACCGCTGCAGTTAATACTCCTTCGTTTTCTCTAGCTATTCTGTTTTTTTGAATGTGGGAATGCACAAAATACAATGAACATGAATGGAAGCTGGTATGCAGCGGAGAACAAGTAATATGTACATACAGTAAATGAGAATCAATGAATAGAATAAAAGATAGTTAGAAACATGAACCTTTTCTTTTCTCCATCCATGATTGTAAATATATAAAGTTTTTCCCTGCCCAAAATAGATTACAAGCCAAAAAATATTAAGAAATTGCATGGCCATAGCTAAATGATTTTGGTTTTCTGCGACAAAGTATCCAGATATGCTTCCACACATGGAAATATAATTTTGCAGTATCTTTGGTGTACATATCATATCTCAAGTATAAGACAAATTGTATCGTGGTCACACCAGTCAGTGTAGAGGATAAAGAGCATGTATTGTGATATGGGCACATTTCACCATATATGGTTAATAAGTGCGTTTTGCCCATGTTTTATTTTAACAAAAAAACAACGGATATTGCAATTGCACATGTAGTTATCCAATTATTTCTTATGCCACTATTTTGTATCATGTCAACACTGAAGTATCAACAAAATTTTACAGCAGAACAGGCGGGCATGGAACAGGCGCCAGATCTCGACTTCGCCAGACACGACAAACAACACAACTACATGTCCACTCACGGGTGCAGGATCTGAACACTGCAAAGTGCAAAAAAAAAATAAAAAAATAGCTCCAACTGTCGGCACATGACCCCAACCCTGCAAAGCCGAAGTAAACAAAAGAAAACAACAAGCACCAAATCAGCGAGAAAACACGAACATGCCCAACTGCAGCCCCAAGGCCCCAAACTCGTAAACTTGAGCCAAACAACAACAATCGACGAACCAACGAACCAACAAACAAGCAACAACCACCGAACCAGTAAACAACATATGTATCTCCAGCAATTACCAAACTGCAGCCGAAGCACAGAAGGAACTAGAAACATATGACGAGCATGCCAGTAGAAATAAGCAAACATTCTTACTTGCAAATTGCAAACACTGAACAACAAAGAAGGAATAGAAATGAAATTATGGGATGGAAACTTACTCCGAAACAATGAGCGACTGAAGCACAGGTCGAATTGTGGGTGCAACACCTAGACCCCGTAAAGTAAAAAAAAACCCAGATCTAACTGCAAATGCAGGACCCCAACCTTGCAAAGTCGAACCAAACAACAACAAGCAACAACCGACGAACCAACGAAGAAGAAGCACCCACCGAATCAATAAGCAATGTATGTAGCTTCAATGATGACGAAATTTCATTCCAAGCCTAGAAGAAGTATGAAACATGCAATGCCTATTCAATTAGTGGTGGACAACAATATTGTCCAAATTCACTACAACATTGTATGGAAAATTTCGAGGAAAAATGTACTCCGAGAAGCCTATTTAGGTAAACATTTAAGGCTATCAGGTTGTCTAAGGGCCTTGTGGTATGCAAACATTTAATCGCGCATGCCTGTTTCAGGACCTCACGCCATGTAAACATTTAAGTTGTTAGGCCTATTCAAGCACCTCAAAAAAAGTGGCAATGATCTAAACCTTCGATATGCAAACATTTCAATACAAATACAAAGGACTAACAATGATCTAAACCTTCAATATGCAAACATTTCAATACAAATACAAAGGACTAATAATAATAGGACAAATACATTAATAAAAAACAATGTCCATGCTCAGAACTTTCGGTTTGTAAACATTTCAGTAAAAATGTAATAAAAATTAAAAAGGAGCATCTAAGCTCAAAACTTTGGATATCTACACATTTACAACATTGGGAACAACGAAGTTGGCAATAAGACCTCGAATATATTCTCTAATGAGACGATGAAATATAAGGTTTTTTTTTATATAAAAATTAATGTTTTTACTTTTATAGTACGAACAATACAGATGATGTGAAAATTTATAGTCAAAGAATAGAATAATATGAAGTCAACAAATTATTGATCACTATAGTCCCTCTACACCTTTGATAGGAACTAATAACATATATTTTCTATTTCTATAAAACATATTTTCAAATTCATATTAATTCTTATTCTATTATTATTATTAAAAATTAACCTTTCTCATACCTAATAAAAGAATGATTTATCATACCTCATATCTCAATAAAAGAATGAAGATGATATTGATCTAAAGGAATGAAGATGATATTAATATAATGAATTCTTTAAAATGATTTTTCCATGACTATGTCTATAAAATAGCTTCTCCAATTCATGTCAGTCCTTATCTTATTATTAGAAAATTTGCACTACCTTGGGTCAAGAGTCCTTATCTTATTATTAGAAAATTTGCACTACCTTGGGTCAAGATGAACTGAGGGTATAAGTTCTAAATTCATATATTGTTCATCTTTAGGGTTTGGAAGATTTAAGATTCTTTCACTTAAATCTTGACTTATGAGAGATTTTTAACTTACCCCAACTGCTCTGCTCTTGTATCTATATAACCATTGTGGCACGCAAATCCATTTTTATATTATTATTATTTTGGCATATGGGATTTTTTCCCTTTACCCCAATTGTACTGCCTTATAGGTTGGTTTATGAGATTTTTTCTCTTACCCCAATTGTACTGCCTTATAGGTTGGTTTATGAGATTTTTTCTCTTACCCCAACTGCTATTCTTACTATATTGATGGTAGGACCCAGATACATTGGAGTATGTGAACTTTATAAAAACCAAAATTTCATTCCTTGTATTATTTAATACGACGAAAAAAGAGACAATGTATGCTAAAGGTTGAAGATCACTTGCTTTTAACAGAGGTATTTTGGTTCTTTATGTCTTTTTGGTTTTTTATAATTGTTTGAATGATTTGTTTTTATATTTCATATAAAAATCAAAATCAAAATATACATTAATTAAGTTTTAGGATTTTAGTGTATAAAAATTCAAAAAATATGTTTTCATATTCATTTACATAAGTTTACAAAATCAAAATATATATTAATTAAGTTTTAGGATTTGAGTGTTTAAAAATTCAAAAAATCATTCTTAATATTCATTTACATATTATAGTTTTTATGGATATAGTGTCTTTTTTAAAAAAATTTCAAAACAATTTTTATTAATATAAAATAATTTAAACATATTATATATATATATAATAAAAAATTTAAAATAATTTTTAACAATATAAAATATAAAATAATAATGTAAAAAAAACTAAAATAAATATTTAAATATAAAATAGGTGTTATCAACAATAATAATGATGATTAACGTCCATTAAAACCAAATAATTAAAAATTATTTAAAAAAATTATAATATCATTCATATACTCAAAAGATATTAATTTTTTTTTTATAAAATCACTATAATTTTGATGAACCATCCAAACAAAATTCTACAAATTACATTTTTCCATTAACTCTTTTGCAATGAACTTTTCCAAACCAATTTGAACAATACAAAATAATAAAACAATCCAAACAAAAAGCCCAAATACCCAAACCAAAATCCACAGCTGTTTCTTATCTCATATGTCTGGAATTATTTATTCCATTCTAGCAATTTCATTAATATAATAAAAGATTATGTCTAACTTTGTCTTTTTCAGTGATCTATTTTTAATTGTTTTTATATGCTACATCCGGTTTTTCGATCTATGTGCACATTATATATATCCATAGCTCATCCCTATGCTAACAATGTAATTGTGGAGTAGTTGTTGCCTTTTTCTTTGGATCCTCCAACATTTTTCAACACCTCCTTTTCAGAGCTCACATTCCTATGAAAACATACTCCTAAATGTCAGTGTGTATTTAATATTCAGTTTGACCACCCTATATAAAAATGTGGCCATGATAAACAAAGCTTTGAAGTATTAATCTGAACAAAATTTCAAAGAATGCAATATCATATAGAGAATTTTATAAGATAAAAATATTTATATGGTATTGAAATTTTTATCATGTTATTATTGTAATTGGAGAAGATGTTATTATATTGACTTAACAGTTCATAATTCAAAATTAAAATTACCATATATTATATATGAATGAGATTAAAAGAATAAAATTAATAGAGAATAGAATACCATTTTAATATATAAATATGGGATATAATAATATGAGAAGAATGTCCCCGAGGTGTAGGACAGTCGGTGACGGAGTGTGTTGTTAAGCCACTCCGTGATGTTAAAGTTACCGGTTCGAAACCTGCGGGGACAAAAAATCCAACCATGTTAAGGGTTGGTGTGGCTCAGGCCGGGTGCGATCCCCGGGTGATTTTGACGGCTTAGATGCCCCTGATTTTGACGGCTTAGATGCCCCTGAGTCGCGGTTTCTCAAGCCACAGGTTAATCGCAGGTCCTGCACAAATTAACAAACAAAAAAAAAAATAATATGAGAAGAATATTAATATGCAATAAAATTTTAATATTTAAATAATTTTAATATATAAATATGGGATGTAATAATGTGAGAAGAATATTAATATGCAATAAAATTTTAATATATAAATATGGGATGTAAAAATGATTTTAATATATAATTATGAAATGTAATTTTAAACTTAATTTTTTTTTTAATTAAATTAATATTTTTGTTATTAAATATTAACTATTAACAACTTCACATAAATTTATATAATTTAAAACATTTTTTTATAAATCTCTATATTAATTTTTGAAAAATCTATATAATTTGAAGCATTTATTTATAAAATCTTATATTGATTTTAAAAAAAGCTAAGAATATTAATGACATATATTTATCCTGGATGGATTCTATGAACTTTTACATCATTACCTTCACAGAAACTCTTTAACATAGGATCATAGTAATACATGTGTGAGGATTGATTAGCTTAAATGTAAAACTTATAGTATATCTTAAAGTTATTGTCTATATTATAAGATGCAAGACAAACACAAATTTACTAAGATAAATTTTCTATAATTTTTAGAAATACAATTTGAAATGTTGCAATATATAATATATTTTTTTCATCTATATGTTATATTTTGAGAAGTATATATTTTTAAAAATTGTTTAGGATTTGTATTTAACTTTGTTTCTTTTTATAAGAAACAACATGTCATTTATATTAAATAAACCACATAGAAACATAATGCTTATATATGATTTTGTTTTGACTTATAATTATATATATCTTACTTGATTTTAAGGTAATGTGTTTTCAATATTCTCAAATAAAACATTATCAATGGGATCAATTAAACATGTTGACTTCTTAGTTGGGCACAAAGAACTTTATTATGAATGCTTTAGAATTTAACATTAGTTTTTATTTATTTTCAGTAACATATTATTTATATAAATTTAAGCAATGAATATGGTTGAAATAAAATATTCTTCTAACAATTCAACTATGTATGTATTGTTTTCACATTTTATTTGGATTTTGCATGGTTTGATCTTCTTAGTCTTCATTAAATGTATTCATATGGAATATGTTCCTTTCATGATGGTGCCATGTGCCATCTCTTTGTTGTAAACTTCAAAAGTTTTATATTTATTATGTTTCTTTTTTGTACTAATCATACTTTGTGTCATTTTCATTTAATGTTTTTTTGGACATATGCATACAACCACCTCATATGCTTTACAAAACTTCATTGTCATTTCTCCTTTTTATGTTAATTGGTAGATCAACTAAATTTACAACTCCTTTTATATTTCTAGTTTATAATATCATAAAGGGCAAAATCTAGGCAACATGTTCACAAAATTGTTATATGAAAACTTTCTATGTGGTAAAACCTGAACCTATTGTTTGACTCATCTCCAACTATTTATCTTAGAAAATTTCCCAAATGTTAGTGTATGACCTCCATTTTTCCATTGGTTTGAGGGTGATACATTAAACTAAAATGTAGCTTAATTTCCACCTTCTTCTAGAACATCCACTAAAGACAACTCAAAATTTGAGTGTGTCTAGCTATTATGTTTGTCTTAAAAAATCCATAGTCACACTATCTCCTTAAAGAATATCCCCACACAATAACTCATGCCACTAGTTTTTCTACAAGGCAAAAAATGCACCATCTTTGAAAATTGTCAACCATAGCTAACACCGCCTCATATCTTTGTTGTTTTCTCAATAGTGCGGTGACAATATCCATTGCAATATCTTCCAAAGTCATCTTTGGTATAAGTAATGGTGTGTGCAATCATGCGTTTTAACTCACTCCATTATCCATCTAGCAAATTTGACATCACTCTAAAATTTGTTGACTCCCTTCCTCACACTCAACACAAATTACCTGTCATCCAACAGAGTTTGTGTCTCATTGCACCTACAATGTCCTCCAAATCTTCCGCAATGTAATTCTCAAGTCAAGTTTTCTCTCATCTTTTCTTTGAGAATGCAACATTAGTTTATGTTGAACAATAGCCATCATACAAGAAATAATTTAACTCCATTAACCTATGTTGCATTGTTGAGTTCTTGCATATGTGTGTGACTAGTGTAAAATCTTTGTTATTGTCATACTAACACAAGGGGTCAATTAGTAACAAAAAATCAAAACATGTGTGATCATGAACTTATAAAAACAGCTCCAAATTTTAGAATTTATAACATACTTCTCTTATTAGTCCCTGCCAAAGTAAGACTATAGTAATGAGTTTGTTATTGATTTGACATTAATTTTCATTGAGTTAAAAAAAATTCATGAGAAACCTAACGTTATACATAAGAAATACATTTTTTTTATTTTTTAATCTACCCCAGCTACCAACTCATCAACATTTATGTTTTCACATACCTCCGGAAAACTGGAAAAATCCTAAATATTGATTGTATTTACTACTATCTTTTTGGAATCTAAGTGGTGTTCTATCCCAACTCTCTCCATATAACTCGGTTCACAATTCACGCTCTATTCTACCTAATTCCATGGGGACTGTTATCCCAAAGTCATATCGCAAGCCTGAAGCAACTTGCTCGAACATTATGTATTTTAAACCAAATACATTTAATTTTACTAAACCAAAACATTCATGTGATAAGTGTCAATTCAAAAGCCCTTAATTTTAATTTAGTTGATTTGAGTAGTTTTTTTGTTATAACTTTTAAGTACGTGTCTATGATGTTTAACCATACAAAATATGAAGTGCTTTGACAGTACACTTCATTAAGTACACTTCAGTACACTTCATTAAGTACACTTCATTAACTATTGTCCTATACTCTAGGAACAATAATTTGAGTCTCTTGAAAATAACTAAAATTCTTATTAAAAAAAGTTTTCTAAAAAAGATTGTCTTTAAACCAATAAAATTATGACTTTCAAAAATATTTCTATCAAATAAAATAAAAAATATTAATATTTAAAAATGATGACTTTTAAAAATATTTCCATGCATATATTCATTTCCATATTGAGATAACGAATATTAATATGAATAATAGATTACAATCATAATAAATATAGTAATATTAATAATCAATTATAATTATAATTAAAAAATTAATAGTAATAATTAATTTCACTAATGAATATTAATATTAATATTATATTATAATGATACTAAATATAATTATAATAATTATAATAAAAATATTAATAGGAATAATTAATTTCACTAACTTAATAATCAATTATAATTATAATAAAAATATTAATATTGATAATTATTTTCACTAATTTTTAGTAATAAAATTTAAATAATAAACTTAATTATGCATATGAGGTTTTAAATCATTATTATTATCAATTTTCAAACCTGCAAAAGGCAGGGACTATGTTGCCTTGCAACTCTTGTTTTTCTAGTTCCCTAGTGGTAAATTGATTTGTTATTGTTGGTAAGCCATTGTTGTAAATTTACCATTTGGTCACAAAAGATTATATTAATAATATAAAATGGTGCTCCCATATAATTTCAAAGTCCCCTACCCCAATCATTTATTGTTATATCAAAATATATTTTAAGAAAATTAAATAATTTCTATATAACTCTTGTGGTATTTGCTAGAGTACTAGGGTGAACCCCTCATGCATAGTAATCCTTGCTTTGTTCAATGCACTTGTCTCATATTCTTCATTGTTGTTAATTTTAATGCTCTTCCACTTAGAGCAGCTGTGACCTTATTCCCATTTTCTTTCCATGTGCTTCACCATGAATGCCATGTAGCTCTCCAAGAACACTATCTATCTCATATGTCACAAATTCAACTTGCCTCAAGCTTTGATGAACTTTAGTGTCTAGCAGTTCAAGTGTGCAAAACAAACTCCTTCAAATACAAGTAAAGACTCCAATGCTTCATCACAATAACTTAAAAGTCTAGATAATATTTGGATACTTCTTCTATGCTTCATTCAACTTCTTTTTGGAGTGGGCTATCGACCTTCCTTCTTGATTTAACATGGAATCAATAACTACCTTACTCTTATCACAATCTACTTGGAATGCTTGCCCAAAATACAATAAATACCAAAACTAATGCTTCAATTGTCTTCCTCTTTAGCAACTCAAAACTACGTGTTGTCATTCTTCACTAAAATATTCATGCTTTCATACATTTAACAATCGATGCACATACTCCATTGAATCCTCTAAAAAACTTTCTATACAAGATAATAATGCCATGAAAACTCCTTATGACTGCAACATTGCATAATATACACCAATCTAAAATTATCACCTTCATTTTCTCATCATCATGTGAAACCCTTTCTTGGACACAATGAAGCCCAAGTATACCAATTCATCATTGAAGAACTCACATTGCTTCAAGATAAAGAGCAATTCAAGCTCTCTTAATTTCTTTAAACTTACCAATCTACAACCTCAAAACAATTTCCATTAGCATCATTTAGGTATTGGATTAATTGATTAGTCCAAATAACATAACCAACCTCTCCTACAATCCACCTTTTTTCTTGAATACAATCTTCTAGATACTGCCTTCACTTATTCAAATATAGGTGATATTTACTCTTTAGGTCTATCTTTGAGAAGCATCCAGTGCCATTCGAACTATCCATAAAATCATCTATCCCTAGAAATTAGAGTCTAGACTTAATTGTGATCATATTCATTGCACGAGAGTTTGTACACATCCTCTATGAACCATCCCTCTTCAGGATGATCGATATTGGAATGGGACACAAACTCATACTTTCCCTAATCAAACCTTTTGATGGTAGCTTCCCCACTTGTTAATTCAATTCCACACTCTCCTTTAAGCTCACCTTGTGTGTTACATGATTTGATGAACTTGCCTCTATAATCAAGTCTATCTCATGTAGAGACTTCCATCCTATTGAAGGTTTCTATTTTATTTAGTAATACAACATAACATTCCTTTGTCTTCTTCACCATATTTGAAAACTCTTTCACTAAGATAAACTCTTCATCAATCATCAATAATAAATCAAATTTCTTCCCAATATCCTTGGTGATGTTGTAGATATTCTTCCTTTTATCATGGATCATGTTCCTATCATACGACCATGGCCTTCCAAACAACAAGTGGGAAACATCTATGGGTATAACATTGCATAAAATCCCATCTTTGTATTCTCCTAGATTAAATGACACCCTACACTAGTTCATTAGCATTACTTGATAACCTTTCTAGAACCGAAACAATCTAAATGATTATGGATGTTTCTATCATGCTACATTCAACTTCTCTACCATCTCCATAGCAGTGATGTAATCTTTGTGCTACTACTATAAATAATAACTTTGAAAAACTCACCTCTATCTTTACACTTGATTCTAAGGATGTTCTTCCTTCACCATCCCTCTTCCTTTGAAAACTACTATTCTTTGTTGGCATGATCATGCCACAATGTATTATCAAATTCTTAGGTTCTTACTCCATTTTCGTTGTGACATATGATCTTTCCTTTTAATTATTTCCTTGCACTTATGTAGTCCTTTGTTCATTTAGGTGCACAATGTCTTTGTGGGGACATTCAAATGACTTGTTTCCTTTTGTCCCACAAGTGTAGCAATGAGTTTGTCATCGTTAACCACCATAAATTTTTCCTACTCCCCAAAGGTGTCTACAACATCCACCGTTGCCTTTACTTATCACAACACTCTCCTACGACTTTGCTACCTTTTTATCGCACACATCATCCATCTTATGTGCATACTTACAATCTTTTCCTTTACTACCAACCCCTTGTCCTTTAGCAAAATTCCTTTTACTAATGTTGCACACTAGCTTCTCTTCATCTTTAACATTAATTGTTATGCCTCTTCTACTTAATACACTTTGTGCAAACTTCTGATTATGAATTAGAGTTTTCATTTCATTAACACACCTTGAGACTTGTTGGTCTTCATCCTCCTTGTGTCCAACTGAAATTGAGATCTTATAGGATTCTTCGGTGTCACTATTGTACACTTTGTTCTTTCTACGTCAAATTATGCAATTGCTTGAACAATATTTGTTTGTAATCTACATGCAATAATTATTATTGCAACTTTGTGGCCATCTTGCTCCAACTCTTTATCTTCTCTTTACCCTTTTGCATTCATTCATGTTGCACAAAATCCCACCAAATAGTAGTGTGTTCCTTCAACTTGGTACTTGCAAATTTCATCCTATAAGGGTTTTCCATCTCATTGAACTCAAAATATATTTTCATTTCATTGAGCCAGTTTATCAACTTCCTTGCTTTCAAGGTTCCGCCATAGCAAGAAACTTCTTATTCATAGATGTCTTTTCTTTAATAATCTCACAAGCTACTCACAACTTCTCCTTCTTCAACTACCTCTTCTTCTAGTTCCAAGCCACTCTTTTCAACTCCTTTGCTTTGCTGTCTATTCTCTAACTTTTTTGTTCTTCTTCTTAATGCCTACAATTCTTTATTTGCCAAGGTTCTACCACCTCTTTTGTCCATTTCTTCTCACTCACAACTTATGCCACCTTCTTTGAGCACTAGTTAGTCTCTCTCTCCTAGAGCTCAACCTTGCTTTGATATTGAATGGCATAATTGGGGTGTGGTGTTCCAAATCTCACCTCTATCACATAATGACATGTAATTCTATGGTCCTAAAATTAAGATCACGCTAACACAAATGCTTTAAATCACAATGACATTCAAAAAACAATATCATGATTGTGGGATGATTTTCTACTCATATATTAGTTTAGAGTAGATAATTAGAAATACATGTTGGCCCATCGTTTTGTTATATTGTTACTACTTATGCTTTATAGAGTAACTCACACTTCTTTTCTATCTTGACTATAATTCAATCATTAACTTAATTGGCTAACTTGCACATAATCTCTATCATGTTAAATATTCCCTTGAGTAACTTCTGAACTCCCTCTCCAACTCTTCATCTATGTCTCCGATTGTTAAATGTCATATCATTTGTGCCATGACCTTCACCTTCCTTGAACACATTTTTCTATCTCTATCATAATGTTCTCCTATTGCATTGTCTTCGTATCATATTCACCCTACATGCTTCTCTTGCACTATTCCATGCATATTTTTTTCAACAAACTTTCACACACTTCTGCACTTTACCATTTTTATACTTCTTCCAAACATCATTTTTTATGTGCTCCATCCTTAACTATTATGCACTTTTTGCCTATTGAAAACATCATTTAATGTGCTTCATCCTCAACTATCATGCACTTTCTTCTCTTACACCATATCTACCCATTGTTTCATATTGTCTGTATCTATGTATAAACATACTTTCGCACACACTTTTCAGTGCAGGTTACCTTCATCCATTCCTCCGATGCTTCTACTTAGAATTCGTTAGGATGCTTTTGCATCACCACGCTCTTTCACTAAAATGTTTGCTTTGCTTTAGAACTTAGTCTTACTTAATTTTAACAACATGAAGTTTTATTAATTATAGTAAAGGATATTTACTGTGTCAGAAGTTTTTGTTTTCTTTATTAACATATTACCAGACCTATGGGTGAATTGGCAAATGGGATAGTGATTTCAAACCTATGAGGCCTACAATAAAGTAAGAGTTCATGTCACATGCACTAAAACTAACGGTATGCTATAAGCTTGAACTATCACTAGCATGCCAGGAGTATGGTAATCTAACATGAACAAGTTGGTCACAGCTGGGCCTATGTGAACAGAGTTGTGAGCTCAAAAGACATAAACGGGGTACTGAAGATAGAAAGGACAAAGATTGCGTCTGCGATCGAGGCCAATCTTGAGTGGGTGTAACTTGTATTATTGGCAAGGAATCTGTCACGAGTCACGAGTGTACCAAACATGGCTGGGATTAGATGGGCCAATACAGTACGAAGTTTGGAGGCTGAGCCGACAAACTTACATGAGATGGTTTTGGCAGCCAAATTGTGGAAGAGAGGCAATAGTTACAAGTTAGTGTAGTGGGGAAAAGAGATTTCATGGATCTGTGTGACTGAAGGGGAAAAAATGGCAGAGGAAACAAGAAAGAAGAGCTGAAGCTGATTGATCCAGACAGCAATTGGGCGCAGTAAAGAGTGAGTAATAACAGCTAGGTATGAAGTGAGCAGTGCTGGTTGGTGGAGGTGAGGTTGGGAGTAAATGCAGAGGCAGAGTGGCAGAGCACGGGCCTATTACACCTGTGCTAGACAGGTCTAAAGGTTTACTGGGGGAAAAGTTATTATTGTTAACCAAATGTTTTCGGTGAGTAATGTGAGTGTCTTTAGAAACCAACGCATTCAATGTGGTTTAGTCTGCATCAAGCTATTCGGTGGGTTATGGGATGGGTTGTGGGGGACTGAAAGTGCAGGAATGGTAAAACAAAAGTCTATTTTTCTCTAATGGGAATCTCTTTAGCAGGTGGATGATTTTGCATTGAACTTACTCGCACAGTCTGCATTTCACCTAGCTATTTGTTGGATTCTGGCATTGGCCTAAGAGTCTGGGAACAGTTGAGAAAAAAACCATTTTTTTGCAGTAATATGGAAGTATTGAAGTATTAATCAGGTGGGTGTTTGGCAGTTCGTTTGCTTGTCTGAGTTTACATCAGACCATTTGGTGCATTGGTTGTGATTGGACCATTAGCGTTGGCAGAGGACCAGATCCTATTTGGGTTCTAAACTGTCTTGCCCAAGAAAACAAATCGGCAGTTCAAATAGGTAGTTCACATTGAAGTTCTTGGTAGGGGATAAAACGTGGGGGCTACTGAATTCACCACAATGAGGAGGCATGGGTGGGAACTGCCTTACCATCCTCTTCAGGCAAGCCCCTTTTCTGCTCATTTAAAAAAATTCCAAATGATGGACATATTTAATTTTCTTGGTTTCCTGAAATGTAAATCCATATTGGTTGCACCTGGTTCATGTGCAGGTTGTGGCCATTGCAGTGTTCCTGGCACTGGCTTTTGCTTTCTATGTATTTTTTGTTCCTTTTGTGGGGAAGAAAGATTTTGAGTACAGCATCACGGGTCTCTTCTCTTTTCTGGTATGATACCTCGTTTAAGATCTGTTATGATAGCTCGTAAAATTTCTAGTCGTGAATTTCTGTTGCCATTTTTTTCATGTCAATGTGTTGCAAGGCATTAGTTCTACAATATAAATCGGATGCCCATAAAGGATATCTGCAGCAGCTAATAAGATCTAATTCTAAACTTTGGAATTTCCAACATCTGAATTCCCTCCTAAAACAGAGTGTTACTCTAGAGACGGTGGACCCAAATTGGAAAGTTCATCCTGTAGTCTCATGGGTCCACCCTGGACATTATCAGTATGCTATCCTTGAAATGGTAAGTGGCTAGATTGTGATGATCGAAAAGTCGGAAGTCGTTGGAACAGACCTCCCACCTCCCAAGCCACAGTGAAAACGTGGGTGCCTAATAAGCTATGAGTTACATTTAAGCTCTGAGCTTAGACGGCTAAAAAAGTAAAAAAAGGCTCTGATATAATGCCCTTCCTTGTGGACTGGAGAAAGTAATTGCGATTGAGATACAGTGCCCGTATTTCATAGAGAGGATGCCCATAGAGAGATGACATGCCTTATGTCAAGGCACGCACAGCTTTAAATAATAGACTTTATCATTTACGGGGTCCTGATATAGGGGTATCTATCACACACTACAAAGTGTTTGGAAATTGGAAGTATTTGGAGAACTCCTGGTTCATTTTGACTGGCAGGCTCTCAAAATTGGGGCCTTGATGGCTATTTTTAATCCTCCAAGCCATGTTAGAATGTGGTAATCTAATAAGTTGGGGGTGTACACGTGATCCCAGAGTCATACCAAACTCAAAATGAAAAATCAGCAGAATGTTTAGCGTAGGAATTTCCATTCTAAGAGGCTAGTGTAAATTCTGGAATCTGAACACTGTAAGGCTGTAAGTCCACAAGGAGGATATTGTTTTCTCGGCTATAGCTCTTTTGTAGGCCATANCAAAATGAAAAATCAGCAGAATGTTTAGCGTAGGAATTTCCATTCTAAGAGGCTAGTGTAAATTCTGGAATCTGAACACTGTAAGGCTGTAAGTCCACAAGGAGGATATTGTTTTCTCGGCTATAGCTCTTTTGTAGGCCATATCTTTGATGTAAATCATTCTAGGCCAGCTTGATAATTTGTTTATACTTTGTTCATTAGCATGGTTCACATAGCAAAATAGAAAAATCCTTAACTGCACGTTTATTGTGCCAAGGAGTACTTTTAAATAGACAATATACATGCTTGCAATGAACACTGCAAGCGCAAATAAACTTGCCATCTAACAAATCTGTGGTTCAACCAGGCTCAATGGAATGCCTTTAATGGATTATATATTGCTCTGCTTTTACTTCATTTTACTTGTTTTCTGTTGGAAAGATAGAGGGTTTTGCTTTAATTTTTCTTTGTGAACCTGGTTATGTTGTTTAGGGATTTCAAATCCTTTTAACACTCTTATTATATTGTTAGTCTATGAATTTCCTTGAGGATGTATTTTGTAGCCATTCGTTTTTTGTCTGTAGGACTTCACGTAGTACAATGACAAGGAAACTTCAGCCTACACCATGATCAATACCTGNTCAAATCCTTTTAACACTCTTATTATATTGTTAGTCTATGAATTTCCTTGAGGATGTATTTTGTAGCCATTCGTTTTTTGTCTGTAGGACTTCACGTAGTACAATGACAAGGAAACTTCAGCCTACACCATGATCAATACCTGTGACTAGAATATAGGAAGAAAGTTGGAGCATGATTTTTGTAAAATTATGTACCATTCAACCTTACAAATTTCTTTGCAATGGTCTGATGTAGAAACAAACATGCATCTTCCTGTGTACAATTTTCTTCTACCTGATACCGGGAATGTATTTACCAAGGCCAGGTTATTCATGTTCTGTGTTTTGAACTCAAAAAACCATGAATTCCCTTAAGGATGTATTTTGTAGCCATTCGTTTTTCGCCTGTATGATTTCACATGGTACAATGACAAGGAAACTTCAGCCTACACCATGATCTATACTTGTGAGTAGAATATAGGAAGAAAGTTGGAGCATGATTTTTGTAAAATTAGGTATCATTCAACCTCACAAATTTCTTTGCAATGGTCTGAAGTAGGAACAAATATGCATATCTTCCCGTGTACAATTTTCTTCTGCCTGACACCAGGAATGTATTTACCAAGGCTAGCCTGGCTAGGTTATTCATGTTCTGTGTTTTTCAACTCAAAAAAGAAGCCTTTGCAGTGTCAATTTGAGCAATGTTTGAGTCATGATAATTTCTNGTGTACAATTTTCTTCTGCCTGACACCAGGAATGTATTTACCAAGGCTAGCCTGGCTAGGTTATTCATGTTCTGTGTTTTTCAACTCAAAAAAGAAGCCTTTGCAGTGTCAATTTGAGCAATGTTTGAGTCATGATAATTTCTTGCTTGTCTTATTGTCAAATGTTTCCAGGTTCAGCTAGTTTGTTCCTTACCGGCCTCCATATGGACAATCCCAATTGACTGATTTTGGAAACGCATAATGTGTAATTAATTTTTGGATGTTTGCGTAGTGTCCAAAACGATTAGTTCTAAGTTAATATGGAATAGCCAATCTTTCATGTTTTTCCTTTCATTCAAGAGAATTTGGCATTTTCTTGGAATTCTGAAAATTATCATACATGCTGTTAATTTGGTTGGCCTATAGTATTTACTTTTCATCTCAATGAGCTAATGTAGGAATGTGCAACTCATAACATTTCCTTCTTGGTCTTAATTTATTTTCTCTGTTATTCTTGGTTGATTGATGGCTTGCACATTCTTTTACAGGTCTTCTCTGTTTTTAGTCTGTATATCTGGTGTGCGGCCAGTGATCCTGCGGATCCTGCTGTTTTGACATCTAAGAAATATAGCAGAATATCAGAGTTTGGAAGGGCTTTGTCCTTCAAGGATTCTTTACCGGGACCAGGTTCAGTTAATGATGCAAATACAGAGTCAGTAGGAGAGAAAACACACTCTGATGGATCTTTTGTTACTGTGATACCAATAAATGAATCAATCAATCAAGTGAAAAAGGAGAGTGGTTCGAGGATTTTATTATCTTCCTGCTTAATTCTTTGTCCCTGGTTTCCTCTGGTTCACAAGTTGAAGAGCTTATGTGGTAGCAAGGCATCTTTAGAGCAGCATACTTGTGAGGAGGACATGCTTTATTGCAGCTTGTGTGAAGTTGAGGTATGTTTTGTACATATGAAAGAGGTCTGTACACTCATAACAGTACAATCGATAGGTTAAGTTTTTATGTATATCTTGTAGGATGTGAAGAGAGAGAAAGGGGGGCCACTGTCTCAAAATGTCTAACATCCTTTAGGTGTTCAATATAGAAATAACCAGTTACTTCTCTTGGTCTATTTCTCAGCAGGTT
>ML785373.1:0-15466 GCA_009831015.1 Picea engelmannii | reverse complement strand
ATCCACCTGTACTACCAAAGGTGCCAAAATATTCACATGTCCTATATCAGGGCGTTGATATGCAGATACTTTCATTGAGATTCTTTGCCCCACTTCATTAGGCATGCACACTTTCCTCACGGTCATTTTCATTTTGTGCTCTTCTTTTTCTGTTTGCAATTACATGAATGATTGAATTTATATATATATATATATATATATATATATATATATATATATATATATATATAATTTTTTTTAACTTATATTAATAATAAGGTTTGAAATAGCGTTTAATAGATTTTGAATTAAAATGAATCTATACTAATTGATAAGCATTAACACAATTTACTCAATCAATAAAATTATTTTGTATTTTTATTATAAAATAAATTTATAACATTTTAATAAATTAAAAAAATTCAAATTAAAATCTATTCATTAAAATTAATCAAATACTCAATAACATTCATTGTAATTAATTTAACTAATCATTTAAACTAAAAAATATTCTCTATATAATATAATAACATTTAAAAGTTGCTTAATTATCTGCTTATTCTACGTCTAAACACAATTAATGTGGTTTCCACATATTATTTCCCTTTTCTCTAGGAGTATTAGTTTTGTCCAAAATTTGGTCAGAAATAGAAAATAGAAATTGAGAAGGATGTTGGAATTGTAGATTTCAGATGTTGAGAATACAATGGGAGTGTTCTAAATGTGTTTCAGGGCAGTGAATCCAGCTATGCATTCAACAATGCAATTTAAACAAATGAAAAATTGTCATTTCACCAACAACTACACAATCAGATTTCGATAATAATTGCCAAAAAAAAAACAAAAACATTTAAACTTCTTAATATGTATGTTTTCACAGTTTATCATAACTGCTGATTTAAACTTAACCTGATCTGAAAATAACTCCTGTGAACAAGGTTATCGAAATACTTCTCTTTTTCATGAAATTGGTTCATGCTCATTGGTTGTCCATTGTGCTTGTATACATATGCCTTTCATTACCTTCAATCTCTTATTACTTGTACTTACCACTTCCATTCCTTTAACTATATGTATAGTGCATCATCTGGTATACAACCCAAACCCACCTTTTGCCAGCTTATTTTTGGACCAAGGCTGAAGTTCAAAAGTACATGCCCCCAAAACTTGCACTGATATAATCAGATTTCCTGGTTCACCACCTTAAAAATATCATGCACCAATCCATAAATGCAAGCTCACATAACCACCAACAAAATTATAAGCACAAAAGATCAATATTATCTTTAAAAAGGAAATACATGTATCTCAAGCTTTTTAATCAATCAAAATACAATCTATATAAATGAAATCCTAAAATTCAAGTTTCAATATTTATAGGTTTAATATTTTTTTTTTTTTAATTATGAGATGTTTCATACATGGTATTTAATATAAATTTTTAAAAATTGGATTATAAAACTAATTAAAATATGAAACTAAAAAATTCAACTATTTAAATTGGATTATAAAATTAATTTATAAATATAATATTAAATTATTTATTTATTTTTTGATTAAATTAAAACTAAATATATAGAAATGAATTAAAACTAATTATATCATAGAAATGAAGGAAATTATTTTCGATATATTCTATCATTAGGTAAAGAGGAATTTTTTAAAAAAAATACTAGGTTAAAATTGGGTAAATGTGATTGATTCTTAAAAATGAAAAACAAATTGAAAGGTTTCATATTTTTATTATGGAAGTTTTATGTTTAGGGGAAGTTTATTATATAAAACTTTTTTTTATAAATAGAATAGTATTCTACAATTTTTATTTGAATTTGTGGTTGTTTTAGTAAAAGTTTTTTTTGATAAAATTTTGTTGAAAAAGTGCAAATTGTAATTAGATATAATTATAATTTTATTTATTTATTTTTTATTTATTATTTTTGTTTGGGATATAGATATGTAATGACTTCTTATTGGAAGGAAAATGGATTTTGATCCAAAAAGTAGAAGATATGAAATTCTCATTGTGAAAGGACTTCGTATCAAAATGTTAATGGGTGTCATCAAAGAAGATTTCATAAGACTTTGGTATAATATAGATATTGACTATTACAATTAAGACAGACACATGGATATGACAAAATATTGATGGTTAGAAGAGTTGGTTTTGGAGTGTTTTGGTTCATTGGCAAGGCACACTATGGACATGTTCAACACTCTTGTTTATAGACTGGGCACACTACAGACATTGTCGGCTTGCATTAGTTGGTCAAACCAAGAGAAGCTTGGAAGGGAACTTGGCGAGGCAAGGAAAAGAGGGTTTCCACGAGCAACCTTGTTCGCATACATGCATTATGCATGACAAACAAGATTGACATAGAGAGTTTGACTAGTTTGGGTGATTGGATTACATGTGGACCAAAGGAGTTGATTGTCCCACACATACGGGTTGCAACGGACGACAAAAGTGCCTTTGGGCACAACCATATGCAGAGTGAAATCGTGGGACACACTCGTTGGGCACATGTCCACTAGGAACATATCCGTTGAGTACATGCATTGTCAGGCACAGATCCATCGAGCACACTTGAGTGTAGTTGGGTGGATTCAGACAAACTTGGGTGCAGTCGAGTAGACTTGGACAGACTTGGGCTTAGTCGGGTGGATTTGAACGGACTTGGGCCTAGTTGGACATACTCGGGTGGACTTAGACGAACTGGGAAAACTTGGGCCAAGTTGGATAGGCTTGGGTGGATTGGGTCAAGTTGGATGGAATTGGATGGACATGGGTAGACTCAAATGAATTAGGTGGACCTGAGTCAAGTTGGATGGACTTGGGAAGACTAGTCTAATTTCAATGGACTTGGACTCGACGAACTTGGGAACACTAGTCTGAGTTCGACGGACTTGGACTCGGCCGACTTGGGAACACTACTAGACACACATTAGAGTAAATTTGGGTCTAAAATGAGCTTCACAAGAAAAAATATGGTTGATAAGTTGGAATTAAAAAACTGATAGAATATCAAGAAATTGGGTCAATGATAATCATTGCACTATAGAAGTCAAAGATGATTAGGTGTCATATTTTTATTTGGCAATAGTGAACTAGATATAAACCTCACCTGGTTAAGATTTTGGTAAGATCATTTAGAGATATAATAAATATTTTTGAAATACTAAATATAGATTTTTTTATATTATCATTTCTTCTAATACTTTTGAAAATGAATTTCACATTAATTCATATCATAATGGAATACTTTTTAATAGAATAAACAATTTATATTATGAATTATTTAAAAAAATGATATAGAATAATTAATCATATAATATAATAATATATAAAACAATTTCAAGTGGTTGTAGCTCAATTGGTTGGGCTGGGGAGTTTTCTCCTCCCCACCCATGTTCCAGTCTCATCTATGAGACATGGTGCTCCTCTATGTGAACCAATATTCTCAAAATTATTGATTTTTGGGGGGATTATTGTGGACGTAGCGAGCGTCGTGAACCACAAAGAAAAAAATAAATATATAAAACAATAAATTAGATATTATAACAAATTTTATATATAATATAATATTAAAATATATAATATATTTCATTAGTTGTAACTAACTAATTATAACATATCATTTAATATATTATATTATATAAATCATTAATTGTAACTAATATTGTATAATTTAATTAATTAGTTACAATTAACAAGTTATAATATATAATATACGATATTATATAACATATAATATAACTAGTTGATTGTAACTAACAAATTCTATTATATCCCCTAGATGGGGTGACATGGACGTAATTGTGGTGATACACTGTTGTACAGGGCACTCATGCAATCATCCTCCACTCAACCCTCGAGGCCCCACCTGGCAGGGTCTCCTCGCCATCGTAATATATAGTGATTAATGTTCGAAAGTGATTGGGATTTGAGAGTTTATTCCTCTTTGGTGATAATAACTTGCCTTATACTGCAGTGGTTATGGATGTTTCAATTGCCCGTTCTGGAAATGAATTCTCCACGCACTAATGTGATACGAAGTCGGGCTGTCACAATTAATTTTCATGACCATTGTAGGTCTCTTATGAGGGATAGCCTTATGCACTCAAAGGATTTCATTCCTGCTGATCTACTCGTTCTCTAGTCCCTGGTGTATCCCCTAGTCCCCAATGATTTTCTATGATTTTCTTGGTGTTTCCTCTAGTCCTTGGTATATTTAATGTATACATCCTTTGGTTCTATACATATTCATGGCCAGAGGTTGCCCCAGTGGTAGGGCTTGTAGGGGCCAAGGTCGAATTCTTGTTTTGAGGGCACAACAAGGAGCAAAGGAGTTAACAATTGTTTTTAGTGATAAAATGCCATTGAAAATTAAGGCAAATATTGACCTTGCAGAGGATGAGGTTTTTCTGCAACGACACTTCGTCCAAAACGAGGATGTGGATGCAAAAAATTTTCCATGGGTTCTGGACACTAGTTCATCCCGAATGAAGGAAACATAATATCATAAGATGATGGACCTTTACTAGCAGATGAAATGTATGATGGGAAAGGTGCTGGTGGAGAGAAATGAAGCTTAAAATGATATCTTGCTCCAATTGGACGACATGCAATTGCAAATTAAGGCGGTTGATTACAAATTTTCTTTGTTGGCTGAGAAAATGACGGGATTGGACTTCTCTGAGCTACACGACGTCCAACCATAGCTTCATGAAGATGCTACAAATAACCCTCTTGTCTAATTTATTAATGTTATGGTTAATGCTTTTTTGGTCTTTTTATTACATAGGCAACAAGGCTATGGCCTCTCTTTAGTCTAGGTGTCAAGGCATAGGACAATGGTCTTCTGGTTTTATATATTTTGAATGTAGTTCATGGTTTCACTCTCTATGTAGTTCATGGTCTCACTCCCTATCACAAACAATTTGGATAAATAAATTACTCTTCTATTGTTGGTCTGGATTCCCTAGTGGCAGACCAACAACATAGACTATGTAATGTTTTTCTTTGTTAATATGAAATTGTTCGGCTAGCTTACAAAAAAAAAATTCTATTGTATAACATAGTATATTATAACTTTTTAGTTATGTTGTAAAACTTTCTGAAAGTAAACTATGTGTGAGTTTATGAAACGTTCGACATTTCCAGTGGACACTCCACCCATCATTAGGGACAAAACAAGTTGCAATAATGGGTGGAGTGTCCGCTCTAAACTTTGGACATTTCATAAACTCTCACACATTTTACTTCCAGAAAGTTTTACAACGTAATGACTAACTATGAAAACCTACATACTCAAATTATTTAGTTGTTATATATTATATAATATAATCACTGTATACAACCAAATCGTAATTTTTGAATTTTTAAATGACCATGAACCCGACTCCGATCATAGGATTTTAGCCCTAAATTTGAACTTTTTCATGCACAAAATCCCGATTGAAGAAAACTATGATAACCAAAGGAACTGGCTTTTTGACAAAAATAAAGTTGATCTTTTCTTAAAACACTTAAATAGTGAATTAAAGCTCCTATCGTATAAGAACAATATTGAAGACATATATCATAATTTTATGACAACCCTCTCTACTTCCATTAACAAATTCTCTATCGAGGTGTTATCTAAAAAGAAAAAAAGGATGACCAACCCTTGGTATGACAATGAGTGTAAAATTGCTAGAAAATCCATTAGGGATGCCTCTAACGAGTCCTTAAAATCTAATAAGATCAAAAGATACAAAGCCCTAATTAAAAGGAAAAAGAGGCACTACATAAATAGAAAGCAAGAAAATATTCTTCACCCAACAAAGCTAGATCCTAAGAGATTCCGGAAGAAAAATTTGACTTGTAAAATTAAATAAAATATTATGATTCCCCTAAAGGATTGAAACTCCCAACTCAAAAATCTCTATCAATCCCTATTGTCATGGACAACATTTCAAACGTTTCTATAGAGGATGAAGTGTTTTCTATAGAAGACATAAAGTTTTGGGTTAAGTGACTTGCTAAAGGGAAAACTAAGGACATTGGAGGATACTAAGCTGAAATCTTAAAAATTGGAGGGCCTATCCTCATCCCTCATATAGACAAGTTCTTCAATTTAGAAATTAATCAATGCTTCCATAAACCTTGGACTCAAAGTCTCATTATTCCTATCTTTGAAAGTGGGTATAAAAGTAGTACCTCTAATTATAGGACCATTATGATTAGCCCCATCTTAGCCAATATATATGGAAGTATTTTGGAAAAGAAGATCAACATATGGCTTGAAATACATGGAAAAAGAGTTAAAGGCCAAGACGACTTTAGAGGATAGAATTCAACTATGTACCATGTTTTTATGCTTAGGATCATTACAAAAGAGTGTCAGAATAATAAAACCAATCTCCTTTGTTGTTTCATTGATTTTAGAAGATATTTTGACACAATGCTTAGGACGAACCTTTGGAATAGGTTAGCAGAGCCGAAAGTTCCTTTTGAGATGACAACTACTATAGTAAGGCTATATGAGAGTGTTATTACCAAGTTTAGGACCACTAGGGACTAGTCGAAAGACATTAGTTGTAATATAGGAGTCAAGAAAGGTTGTTCCCTGCCCCCTACCATCTTTGGCATATACATTGATAAGTTAGAACATTGGTTGGAAGAAGCTAGTTGTATTAGCTCGACTCTCACTGGTATATTCATAATCCTTCTTCTTTATGCTGATGATATTGTTCTTATTGCAAGGAATCATTATGACCTCAGTAAGTATCTAAGAATCCTCAAGGACTTCTACTCTAGTATGGGTAATGACCGTGAACACTAACAAAATGAAGGTTATGATAATCAAATACAAAAATATCACCTATGATACTTTTGTATATGACAACAATAGCTTGGAGGAAGTTACTTCATACAAATATCTTGGAATCATTATTCATCACAAACTCAATTGGAACTATAATGTTGAGAAATGGATAAATGGAGGGTGGAAATCTTATTATGGACTTGAAAACAAGTGTAGATTAATAGACCTTGGGATGTGGATTAAGAAAAAACTCATCTTTGATACTCTTTTCACTTCGGTTATCTTATACATATGTGAAGTCTGGGGATGTAGTATCTCTAGAGATTCTTGGAGAAAGATAGAGGAGACCCAAAATAATTTTATAACTTATATCTCAAAATTAAAGGCAATACACCCTATCCTATCCTCCTCATCGAAGCTAGTCTTTCCCCTATTGAGTGCACATACATGATTAGGTACTTAGTGTACAAGAACAAGATAAACAACATGGATGGCAAGATGCTCCCCAAAATTGCTTCAAAATCCAACCAAAACCACCAGTGGCTCAAGCGGGGATGGCATCAAGATGCCATGTCTTGGCTAAATCATTGAGGAATATAGGAATATGTCATTTTGCAGAATACCGATAATATTAAAAAATATCATTACATCTAAATTTAAAGAGAATATATGGCGCGATAAAGAATTAGAAGATAAAATGAAGCTAAAATACTACAAGGAGGTGGCCAAACCTAATCTAGAAGATCAAAAGTATCTCTCAGTTCTAACTAGCGCAAAGAAGAAAATCAACATTTCTAAGATACAAACCAACTCCCATGAGCTACATAGCAAAACTGGGCATTGGACAGTTCCCAAAACAACGTGGGATGCTACAATTTGTCATCTTTGTGACACTAAGAGGGTTGAATATGAAAAACACTTTCTCTAGAGTGCCCTGCATTTACCCAAATTAGATCTCAATTTCAAAATATATGCCCCAATACCGACCTTCCTAACCTCCCAAGTCATCAAAACTACGATGATCTTGGAACACTTCTCTCAATGCTTTTTTAGCACATAAATAAGATTCTAAAGAAATCTAAGTAATCTCTTACCTTTCTTAAGGTCTAATAGACGAATTCTAATCTCAATGGACGTTAATAATCATCATCACAATAACTAATAACTACTTGTGACAATATCTAATAATGAATCAATTATATTATATATAATAACAAATTATGTATTATATAAAATATTTATAAGAAGTATATTTTAGTTTGTTTTTATTTTACTGTTATTTAATTATAATTTTTTTCTTCAAGTTTTAAATTTATTATTAAGTATATAAAAAAGGTAATAGTATATTTAATTAATTATCATTATTATTCTAAATACAATATAATATAAATCAACATATTTTGACACAGCATCATTTATTGTGTTCAAAAGTTTCTAAAACTTTTTTTAATTTTTTTATTCTCATCTCTTAACTCTACATTAACCCAACTTACTTCGCAGTTATCATTAGTGAGACAATATAAATTAACCTTCACTAAATAACACCTCTAACTTAGTGTGATGTGGAATATGCTTACTGTGATGTGACAATGCTTTTACTATTTTATTAGTTTCTTTAGGAGGCCCATTTTAGACCAAAATTTACTCTAATGTTCTTTTCTACCTAGTTCATGTTGCTTTATTATTTTTTCTTCAACTTCAACATTCAAATCTTTTTTTTTCTAGCTTTTTCTACTTCAATTTCAGTTATCTTTCTCTCAACCATCTTCCTTGGATTTATTATTTACTTCTTGTTTCTTCTTGGCTTCAACATATTCCTTAGCTTTCTTCCCGACTTTTGCATTAGCATTGGATTTCTTTTCAGCTTCCTTTCTAGTTAGTTCCTATCGCTTTATTTTTTCTACTTCAGTGTTAGCTTTCAATTTTTTTTTTCTAGTTGTTTCTGCTTCAATTTCAACTTTCTTTCTCTTAGCCTAAACATCTTCCTTGGTTTTATTCTTTGCTTATTGTTTCTTCTTAGATTCAACATCTTCCTTTGATTTCTTCTCATCTTTTGCATCGACATTGCCTTTCTTTTCATCTTCTTCTTTCTTTGCTAATTCTTATTTCATAGTTTCTTTTACTTGTGCCTCTTCTTTTCTTCTAGATTCAACCTCTGCTCTATCTTTTTCTAGTGTTCCCTATATTCTCTTTTCCTACTCTTTTATCTTCTCCCGAAGATCTTGTATTTCAACAACAACCTTTTCAACTTCCTCTCTCTTTTTTCTTTCCTTTTCCTCAACAATAGCTTGTAAATTATTCAGGGTCTCTTCATAAGTTTATGCCATTTTGTGAGGCTTTTCGTCTTCATTTTCTTCATGCTTATAAGGGAAGGAAATCTTCATTTTAGTTATGTGGTTTGCAATAATCCCTATGGGATCATGTGTGAGATTCTTTCCCAAAATAAAATGGTATTATCCAATCTTCTCTCCTTCCATCCTAGTCCAAGTAGAATATGTTAGTACGTACATGCCTATATATAAAGGAAAGATTGGGCACAACTTCTTTTGATGCTTGATTAAGAAGGCATTAAAATCATGCAAAGCAATTTGATATCCAATTTCTCGAATAAGCAGTATGTTTGACAGATATGATGAAAGAGTATGAAGCGCTTGTGTCGTGCCATAGATTTTGATATAGGTGGAACACTCATCTAAATACCAATCTCTAATGTTCTCAAATACTTCTATAGCCTCTAAGTATATACATGGGAAAGCTTCACTACTACATATGGTGTTGAAGTCCGACGGGGTGTTCCGACATTACGAACAAAATCCACCTTATCATCAGATGCTACTCACTAATTCTCAAAATTTCATTATATTTTTTTCTTGGTCCCTCGACGTTCGTCGAACCTACGATGAAGTTTAGTACTCGTCGGACATCTAACTTGTATTCAACGATTTTCAAGACCGTCGATTCTACAATGTTGACATCACCATCGTGACCCACCATTTCCCTATTTCCTGCCACTGTGGGACCTACGTGGCAGTGCCATGTCAACAAAGTTTTGTCTCATGGGTACGTTTGGAACCTAATTGGGTCTTAATTATGGCAGCCAGGGGGATAAAGATGTATGTCTCATGCATATTATGCCTGCATTTTATAGATCAATAAGTCAATTATGCTTGCTATGGGGCATAAAAATGTCCGACGCAGGCTTATTATGCCCGCTCTGTCCCGAGACGTCAACTAAACGTGAATGGATAAGAGATATGATTGGAAAGTACAAGGGTTAATGGATGAACATAGTACAGATTATAAGTTTTCATTATGTGGACATGTTGGAAAGTACTTGACCCAGATCAGTTGTGCTGCTAGATAAAATATGAGCAGATTTCAGGTTAGATGTTAGTTAATGTTTCCAATGAAGTCATATGATGGCTGGTCCTGACCAGTGTTGCCATGTCTCAGAGTTACCCCTTTGTATAATGAATGGAAAATAGTCCATGGAATTATAAGTATCCCATTGAGTGGTTAAGTCTATATAATTCGAGTGCCCCAGGGGTTTTTCAGGACACTGAATCCATTTATGCATTCATAAATGCAAGTTAAACAACATAAATTGAGATTTTTTCTAGATTTAGATCACTAGATTCAGGTGAAAAATGTCAATTAGACATAGAATGTTTAGACTATGCCACCATGGGGGAAAATTGGAAAGGATTCAGGTGGTCGGCTCTGAGGTCACAATATTACACCCATATGTGGATGGTGCCACCAGTCAAGAAGAAGCACGCCACATCAACGTCGATTGTCTAGGAGGCCCCAAGACAGAGAAAGGGGGAGTCTCCAACAACAGTAGGATGACCAAATGAAATGGAGCACATCTTGAGGGGAGGAATCGATGATGCCAAAAATTTCAATGGAATGCGACAGTAAAAGGAGACAAGAGACAAAGTAGTTCTCCAAAAGGAATATGTCCAAGTTGGTCGGCCCAAATGGGCATTGAAGGTGTTTGACCTAGGTATAGGATACCGCGATAATTTCTTAGCAACAAGACCATACAAAATGGTAAACACATACCTTCTTTGTATCAATCCTATCCATCCTCACCATAATATTCTACCTCAATATCATCCCCAATACTTCCCCTTCTCTCTTCCTGCCTAGTGGTGCACCCTCCATATCCATACCACATTATGTATCTTCAATTAGACCCTTTGGTGCACTACGAATTTCAGAACCCATTCACACTATAAGATGCTTCAGTACCACCCCACAATGTGAAGTTGGTGATTGGATAAAACACCCTTCTGAGTATTGATTACAGTGAACGAATGAGTACAACAAGACAGAGTGTGCCTAAAGTACCATGCATCGCCTCAAATTTGTCACAAGTGGCTTAAGGACCTATGAATTCATGTAAATTTAGTTATGATCCACTTATATAAGTGACCTATGGGTCATGGTGGTCCCCACGAAGAACATAATATATAAGGTTGTAAGTAGAGAGATAACAAAGGAGAGACTTGTTAGAGATTCCTCAGGAGGAATATTCGAAGAGGAGACAGTTGTAGAATCTATATTACAGTTTGCCTAGTTTGTAATGGAGATTGTATCTGTGATGTTTGTCATGTAAATATCCTTCTATATTTATGAGGAATTAATGGAAGATCAATAATGTTTCTGACTCATACTTGTCTTATATGCGATGCTTGTTGTGAACTTTAGTAATTATATGTAATCTTTAAGTGATCTTTAATTCATCTTTTTAACAATGTCTAAATCTACCTACAAGAAATTATATTTCAGGTTTTTTTTTATGTGATACAAATCATTGTATTGATATTTCTAGTGGAAATGAGATACACATTGACGAGATCCCTTCTACTTTTAACGTTAGCAACCATTTCCTTTATAGACTGCCTCTATCAAATAAGACTATAGCCTATCCTTATGACTTTGAATTTTACAATCATCCGTTACTCTTTAAACAAATAGTTCCACAACTTCATATTGATGCCAAGACAAAACCACGAGACAAACTCTCTCTAACTTTACATAGACAAACATTAAAACAAGACCAAAAATCCATTCATCAAAAAAGATGTAAGAGTATCAAATTTTTAGGAGTATGGTCCTTAATATCACGAACAAGAAAAAAAACTTTCTCCCAAATGAGTGCTTCCTTTGGTAATTGATCAACTTTGTGGTTAAATTCTCGGTAGACATGAGCAAAAGACGCCTCTTCAAAAAATATTTTATTTTTCATAATCATATTGAAAATAGGCCCCAACTCCAAGTTAGAAATGTTAGTTTTACCATTTTCCCAGTCCATCAAAAGTTTGGAGTCACCAAAGACTTGTAGCCTCTTAAACTACATGTCCACTGCAACCTTAATTAGGATCCAAAGGGCATAGAGTTATGCTCTATTGTTTGTGCCCAAACTTGCCCAATGTTGTATTATACCTTATATTTGAGTTGTGCAAGTTGTTGGGGATGTGGTTTATCATAGTAGCCATGTTCATGTTGTTTATTTTGCAATTGCAAGTTTAAAAAGGGTGGTTGTGCAAAAGAGACAAAGTTTCCCTTGTAATTTGCAAGGTCTAAACTATACTAAGTGAGAAATGAAAATGCACTCCCAAGCTTCCTTGTAGCTCCAAATTTTGTTTTATAAGTTTTAAGATAGAGTTACATCTATGTTAAATTTACCTATGCATCTAAAGTTCAATTGAAGAACAAGAGATGTTTCTTTCATGCACCTAGAATTGGGATTTCATATAAATTTGAATAGTAAACTACCTCAACCTCAAATACATGACCTACTCTCAATTTTGACCCAAATTTAGTGTTTCGACTTGCATATGCTGTAGTTTGTGATTTTACACCTATCTATAACATTATATTGGAAATTTCAAAAAGAAACCTACCTAATGTGCATAAAGGCTAAAAATTGCCTTCTAAAACCAAAGGGTCAAATTCTTAATGTTGGCTATATGAAACTGCAAGGTCTAAACTGTACACTCCAAAAAGGATGATTTATGTGCACAAAGATTCATGACATTCTGATGAATCAAAGGATGGTGAGTTATGAGAGAAATCAAGTTTAGTTTTACATTAAGAGTCATAAAAGACTTTTCCATGGAAAAATAGGCAAGAGATGCCTAGTAAAACCCTCAGAATGCACAACCTATTTGTAAAAAATAACCCAAGGTTGTATTATACCTTAGATTTGAGTTGTGCAAGTTGTTGGGGGTGTGGTTTATCATAATAGACATGTTCATGTTGTTAATTTTGCAATTGCAAGTTTAGAGAGAGTGGTTGTGCAAAAGAGATAAAGTTTGCCTTGTAATTTGCAAGGTATAAATTGTACTAAGTGACTAAATGAAAATGCACGACCAAGCTTCCCTGTAGATCCAAAATTTGTTTTATAAGTTTCAAGATGGATTTACATAAATGTTAAATTTACCTATTCATCTAAAGTTCAATTGAATAACAAGAGAGGTTTCTTTCATGCACCTAGAATTGGAATTCATGTAAATTTGAATGCACAACTGCATGAGCCTCAAATGCACACCTAGTCTTAATTTTGAGCCAAAGTTTTTCGTTCAACATGCATAAGTTGTAGTTTGTGATTTTACACCTGTCTATAAACTTATATTGGCATTTTCAGACATAAACCTACCTGGTGTGCATAAAGGCTAAGAATTGCTTTGTAAAGCTAAAGGGCCAAATTGTTAAAGTTGGATATATTAAACTGCAGGCCCAAAGTTGGATATGGCTCCATAATTTAGGATTTAAGTTGTAAATTGATGATTACAATATGTATAACTTGTTTGTACAATTAGTAGTGCATTTACACTCCAAAAAAGATGATTTTTGTGCACAAATATTCACAACATTTTGATTAATCATAGGATGGTGGGTTAGGAGAGAAACCAAGGTCAATTTTGCATTAAGAGTCATAAAATACTCTTTTATTGAAAATTAGGCAAGAGATTCCTAGTAAAACCCTTAGAATGCACAACCTATTTGTAAAAAGTAACCCAAGGTTGTATTATACCTTAGATTTGAGTTGTGCAAGTTGTTGGGGATGTGGTTGATCATAGTAGATATGTTCAGGTTGTTAATTTTGTAATTGTAAGTTTAAAGAGGGTGGTTGTGCAAAAGAGACAAAGTTTGCTTTGTAATTTGCAAGGTATAAATTATACTATGTTACTAAATGAAAATGCATGCCCAAGCTCCCCTGTAGCTCCAAAATTTGTTTTATAAGTTTTAAGATGGAGTTACACAAATGGTGAATTTACCTATTCATCTAAAGTTCAATTGAAGAATAAGAGAGGTTTATTTCATGCACCTAGAAATGGATTTCATGTAAAATTGAATGTAAAACTCCCTCAGCCTCAAATGCACACCCTAGTCTCAATTTTGAGCCAAATGTTTTGGTTCAACTTGCATAAGTTGTTGTTTGTGATTTTACACCCGCCTATAAACTTATATTGGCATTTTTAGAAATAAACCTACTTGGTGTGCATAAAGGCTAACAATTACATTCTAAAACCAAAGGGAAAAATTGTTAAAGTTGGTTATATTAAATTGCACACCCAAAGTTGGATATGGCTCCATAATTTAATATTTAAGTTGTAAATTGATGATTACAATATGTATAACTTGTTTGTACAATTAGTAGTGCATTTATACTCCAAAAAGGATGATTTATGTGCACAAAGATTCATGGAATTTCAATGAATCAAAGGATGGTGGGTTAGGAGAGAAACCAAGGTCAATTTTGCATTAAGAGTCATAAAAGACTCTTTTGTGCAAAAATATGCAAGAGATGCCTAGTAAAACCATCAAAATGCACAAACTATTTGTAAAAAGTAACCCAATGTTGTATTATACTTTATAATTGAGTTGTGCAAGTTGTTGGGGATGTGGTTTATCATAGTAGACATGTTCTGTTTAATTTGCAATTTCAAGTTTAAAAAGTGTGGTTGTGCAAAAAAGGCAAAGTTTGTCTTGTAATTTGCAAGATATAAATTGTACTATGTGACTAGATGAAAATGCACGTCCAAGCTTTCCAGTAGCTTCAAAATTTGTTTTATTAGTTTTAAGATGGAGTTACATAAATGGTGAATTTACCTATGCGAACAAATTTCAATTGAAGAACATGAGAGGTTGCTTTCATGCACCTAGAATTGGGATTTCATGTAAATTTGAATGCAAAACTGCCTCAACCTCAAATGCATGCCCTAGTCTCAATTTTGAGTCAAATTTTGTGGTTCAACTTGCATAAGTTGTAGTTTGTGATTTTACACCTATCTATAAACTTATATTGGCATTTTCATACATAAACCTACCTGGTGTGCATAAAGGCTAAGCATTGCATTGTAAAACCAAAGGGCCAAATTGTTAAAGTTGGCTATATTAAACTACATGCCCAAAGTTTGATATGGCTCCATAATTTAGGATTTAAGTTGTAAATTGATGATTACAATACGTATAACCTGTTTGCATAATTAGTAGTGCATTTACACTCCAAAAAGGATGATTTCTATGCACACAGATTCATGACATTTTGATGAATCAAAGGATGGTGGGTTAGGAGACAAACCAAGTTAGTTTTGTATTAAGAGTAATAAAATACTCTTCTATGCAAAAATAGGCAAGAGATGCCGAGTAAAACCATTAATATGCAA
>ML785372.1:610689-625858 GCA_009831015.1 Picea engelmannii | reverse complement strand
CCACTAAAATAATTATACATTGCAGTATTATTTTACAAAATGTTTGATTCATATTGAGGTAAATAATAAGTAGAGGGTTGAGTCTCCTCAAAGGTGAATAAAATATACAATTTGTTTTAAGCACAGATTGGAGGGCCCTAGAGCCTCCAAATGACTGTAATATTTCAGACAAGATCTGCTATGAGGAAACTTTTCTCTGAGTTTTTCCTCTTTTTGGTTGGAAGAAAGATGAGAGGTATGGCTCTGGAAATATAGTTAGGACATGATGTATATTCTGATTTCAGTTTTGAAATATTGAATATAATGTTTTTTTCATGGAAAAAAATTGGTGTGGATATGCCTCAAAATTTTAAATTGGATAGAAAATATTATATTTTCCTCAGGCTTGCTGATAAGAAACATCTTCTTGAACTCATGGATCTATTGTACATATTTCTAATAGATTCACAAAGAAAAACATTGTTGTTTGCTTACATCTTGTCTGGTGATCTAATTATAAAAAAATAATGATTCAACGATGTTATATTTGTACATAAATTAACAACCATGTCCATCAGAAAGCACCACAGAATGTATTGAATTGGAGTTCCTCTATAGCACTGCAAGGGGAATATGGTGATGTCACATGTTTTGAGACAACAAATTCCTACCAAAAGTCCCATGTGCCACTATCTTAATGACTTCAAAGAAGTCAGTTGATAGAAGCATATGTTCAGTGGTTTTCCAAAGTATATTGTCATTCTTCACCAACTTGGTGGGGAAGGTAATATACATGTTTGTAAACATTAATTTTGAAAATTTGTATGGATGGAAAGAATGCTTTTTTGAAATCAAATAGAAAATAATACAAAAAGATAATCCACTATGGGAGACACAGTATAAGGCTATTTAGGTCTTTTCAAGATTTTATTTTTTGTCCTAAAAAAATGTTTGGCAGCTTGCTTCAAGCTATTGGGATCAAAAGATACACAGACACCAATGAAGTTAACATCACCATGAAGGACCTAATAGAAATGTGTCAAAGAATATTGTACAATAGTTGGTTCAAGGGACCCAACAGGGCAACCTACAACAAAAATGTATGAAAGAAGATATGACACTAGATTAACTGCTTAGTATGATGGGCAGTTGTGGATGACGAGGAGTTGAACTTGATGAGAGTATAACCTGGGTGGCAATGATTTGTTACAACAAATTATGAACTTGTAATGTTAGGAAGTGATAGGGTTATTAGTGATCTAGAATGAGACAATGGCCTGATGACTTTGGCATTACTTATGATCAACATGGATCAATAAGGCTTGGTGTAGTGATTCATAATGATGTAGCTAACTTCAGCATTGAAGTGAGGGTGATTGGGAGATTAGTATTTATATTTCTAAGCAAGATAAATATGATCAGTCAAGGAGAACTCATTAAATTCTAGAAAAAAAGCTAATGATGACTGGTAGATGAGAATAAGGACCTCCTAACATGATGGAGTAAAGATTCTTGGCAAGATCAAAAGAAATTATGGGGCTGGACAGAGCATCTCTGAAGATCAATAAATTGTCAAAGATCTTGTCTCCTTTTATTAGTAATAATAATAATAATATATTTTTAAGGTCACATCCAAGACAGACACCAAATTGGTGTATGAGATCCCCTCCACCCAGCGATTTTATTGGTAAAGTCTATGGAGGTATACATACCCTACTGCCCCCCTCTGGATTTGAACATATGACCTCTTAGAAGAAAACTACAGCTTCTGGTCTACCAAGGGGATTTACTAAGGCATAATATGTTCTACCTATGGGATCAAAGGCAGAATCTAGTCTACCAAGGGGAATACTACAACTTCTGAGGATACAAATGACAATGGCAATGACACTATTGGATCCCAATGATGTTTTGGAATCATGGAGGTGCAAGATTAACAGTTGTTGCACCTAGAATAAGATTAAGGGATGATTGAAACATTGATATTTATTAGTTGACATAAAATAAATTCTCACTATCTCAAGGAGATAACTACCCTTTTCAAATTTTGAACTACTCTTCGAGCATAATTCTTATTTTTTCCAAACTAACATCCACAACCAAACTAACCAATAAAAGAAGAAAACTTGAACATATTTTAAATCAGCAAATGGATTGTAATGCGTCACTAATGTTAATGGTTTTCCTAGTATACAGTATAGGACTCGACAAAAATTTTGATTTTTCAATTCTCTGCACATGACAACTAGATGAGTATGGCCAATCTTCTCCATATTATCCTAATTTTGTGAAAAAAGTTCACAATGTATACACATACTTCGATACTTCCTCGAGGCTCTCCCATAACAAGTGTCATTTTGTTCAAACACACATCAAAATCTACTGCCTTCAACAGATACAATTTACAAAAATATGGGACATTTATGATATTTTTGGTTAAAGAGTTATTTAACAAGCTGATCCAAAGGTGTTGGCACATGGGCAGACCCAGGGTTCAGCTCCAAGAGCGTACCAACAAGCCCTAGCTATTGGCCCTTTCGGGAGCACCTGCGAAGCAGGTGCAGTCTCACCCGAAGTAGCTATGAGGGGGTTGCAGGATAGAGATGTCTACAACCAGGGGAATATCAAGCAGTCCTTATTACAACAACAACATAACATGCATCTACCATTCACTAGTTAGATCTATCCTTCACAGCTATAGATCTAATCTAATACAATAGTGCAGATAAAAATATAACAACAACGGAGCTCAAAGTGTCAATCACACACACAACAACAGATGTACGTGGTTCACCCTCTCTCTAGGGCTACGTCCACAAAACTGTGCTTATGGTATATTAAGATAAAGCTTACAGTTCTGATCTACGCTCTTGGCCAATAGATCCTCTCTTCTCCATCTCTCTTCCTCTCTCCCTTCTTGCGCACCCAGCTGTAGGACTTGATCTTCACACCCGTCTGAAGATATTACAATACTAGAAGGCTCTCTCTCTCTCTTAGCACTTCTCTCACCCTTAATACAATATTCTCCCAATGAACAATAATCGACAACAAGGCTCAACCATAGTACTGACTCAACCTATGTCCTCTTGACCTCTATTTATACATTACAATCCCTCACCGACAGCCTTAGGTCGAAACCTAGGTGTCAAAACCCTAATTACCAAAACCCTAGGTGTCTACAACCCTAGGTCAACTTGACCCATTCTTTCTGGGCTTCGCTAGCCTATCTTTCCTTCTCCATCTCGTGGTGCTCCAAGGCATCTAATGCTATCTTTTTCCACTTCCTGAGTCATCCTCGGTCCATCTTCCTTGCTGATCTATCATCCTCGATCTCCTCATCCAATGTCTTGCTTTTCTGCACTTCACTCCATCTTCTCTATTCTTTTTCTCACTTCGACCCAGTGACAACCATTGTGTCTCCCGCGAAGCTCACTTTTTACCTTTTCTTCCTCGTTCTTCACTTCCTTCCATAACCTAGGGCCAACAAGCCCCCAACACTCACATGTGACTCATCCCAAGGCACTTGAGATCTGATCCTCTTGTTTTTCTTCAACTTTCGACTGCGCAGTGTAGCCCTTGCTTTCTGCTTTATGTCTCGTTTCTTTCCTTGTGTAGACTATCTTTTCTATGTCTGGTACCCAGTTTCAACTGCACCTGGTACTTGGACCCTTTTCTTCTTGCTTCTACTGAGAGATGCGAGGCAACTGGGTTTCATAGTACAACTTCAGCTGACTCCCATTCACCAAGCCTTCCTTCCAGTCTCCTTTCAATGTCTTCGGCTGTGCAACTCCTCCTTCTGTAACATAGACAATCTCATATGGTTTGAGCCAATGTGTTCTGAACTTCCCAAGGTGTTGTATAAACTTACTGTCATATAGCAGGAGTAAATCACCTTGCCTAAATATATTCTTCTTGATGTGTCTGTCATGATAGGACTTTTCTTGTTCCTTTTGAATTTATTGATGGAAGCCTGCAATGAATCTGTCTTCTTCTAGTTCGACCAACTATGATAGCCTTTCATGAATAGCACCAGTATCATCATGTATGTAAATGCAACAATTCTTAAGCTTGGTACCAAGTACTCCATTGGGACAACAGCTTCAAGACCATAAACCAACTTGAAAGGGGTCTGCATTGTTAATTTCTTGCAAGTGGTTCTATAAGCCTAGAGTACTGCTGGTACTCTTAAATCCCAGTCATCCCTGTTCACATTTCAAATCTTTGTCAATGCTGTCTCCAAGATCTTGTTGAATGCTTCAACCGTTCCGTTTTCTTGTGTATGATAAGGTGTACTCTTCTGATGGTGGACTGCAAATTCTTCAGTCAGGGCTTCAACTGTCTTATTGATGAAGTGTGTACCTTGATCACTCATAAGGACCTTAGGGAATCCAAACCTAGTTATTATGTCATCGAATATAAAACACGTAGCTGTAGTTTCACTGCAGTCCTTGACTACTCTTGCTTCGACCCATCTAGTCAGGTATTCTGTCGCAGTGATAATATACCTTGCTCCTGTGCGCTTTCCTGGTGGGTTTATAGGTCCCACGAAGTCAATGGCCCATTTTTCAAATGCTTGTAAGGTCATCTATGGTGATAATAGAATCTCATCTCTTCGGGATGGTTTTCCAACTCCCTGGCATACATTGCATGCTCTGACATATTCTTTATCATCTCTGTGTAACGTAGGCCACCAAAGGCCAACTTGCAGAACGTTCTGCACAGTTTCTTTTCCTGCATAATGTCCTCCTACAATACCTTCATGAGATTCTTCGAGGATCATAGGGCGTTCTGCCTCCATCACACATCTTCTTAGGATCTCATCAGGTCCCAGTTTATATAGCTGACCATCTATCAGTGAAAAATCTGCAGCACGCACCACTATTTGTTTCTTCTATGGAATTGTGTATTTGGATGGAGCTATTCCTATTGACAAGAATTGGACTGTGTCTGTGAAGTGGTCATCAATATTTCTAATGGTGAGTAGCTGTGCATTGGGTAGTGTGTCCTCCAAACTAGTAGGTTCTTCTCCATTCTCCAACCTCAACATGTGGTCTAGGCCCTTATTCATTCTTCCTGGATTAACTATGATCTCAAAATCATATTCTTGAAACAGGAGAAGCCATATGCATATTCTTCCCCCCAACACTGGCTTGTTGACTAGGTATTTCATCGTGGAGTGATCAGTAAACATTTTAAAGTGTCCTCCCAAGAAGTAGTGGCGGAATTTCTACAATGCATACACCATGGCTAGTCCCTCTCTCTCTGTAGTAGTGTAATTGATTTCAGCTGTGGAGAGCTTTCTGCTGGAAAATGATAACGGATGATCAATGTCCCCTTCTCCAGGTTGTGCCAGTACTACTCCTAATGCAATAGAAGATGCATCAAAATGCACATGAAATTCCTTGCTCCGGTTGGGAAATACTAGAATAAGCGCAGTGACCATGTTTTGTTTTAGTGTGTTGAATCTCTGCTGGCATTCGTCTGTCCAACCAAACTGACAGTCTTTCTTTGATAACCTCTCCACTGGCACAGTAATATGAGAATATCCTTTGATAAATTTCTTGTAATAGCCAGTATCTCCTAGCACAGTGCGCAGTTGTTTGACTGATTTAGGTGGTGGTAAATCAACTATAATTCCAATTTTGGATGGATCCACCAACAATCCTTGCTTGCATACAATATGACCTAATAATACTCCAAATGGTGAGAAGAAGATGCACTTCTTCAAATTCAAAGCAATTTGACACTACCTGCATTTATCCATCATTAGCCTTAGACATTCAATATGATTTTTCAATAAACTAAAAATGGTCTAGTCATCAAAGTATGCTTCTAAACACTTATGCAAAAATTCTTTGAATGCTTCAAACACCACCCTGGAAAAGATGGTTGGGGCATTCTTCAGTCCAAATGGCATTACTGTATATTGGTAGGATCCCCACTCTGTGAAAAATTTAGTCTTATGATGGTCCTCCTTGGCGATGCAGATATGATGGTATCCTGAAAACCCATCTATAAAAGAATATACTTCTTGGCCTCCCACATTATCCAACACTTCGTCTGTGAAAGGTGTAGGGAAAGGATCATGTGGACAAGCATCATTCAGCTTCCTGAGATCTATGCAAATCCTAATCTCACCTGTCTTCTTATCTTGCACTACCATGGGGCTAATCCACTCCGACTCTTCGACAGGTTCAATAATCCCTGCTTCTAGCATTCTGTCGAGCTCAATCTTCACTTTTTTATTATATTCCGGGTTCAATCTGTAGGGTCTTTGCTTGACTAGCTTCGCGTCTGGTTTCAAAGGTATTCTCATTCCTCCCATAGGTCCTTTGATTCCCTTCATATCAGTGAACTTGGTCGAGAACAAGTCTTGATACTCATGCAATAATTCTGTGATTTTGTCAATGGTAGCAGTGTCCCAGTAATCTCTAACATTGGAAAGCTTTGGTGTTTCCTTTGTCCTGATATTGACTTTCTTTATCTTTATCGGTTGTCCAATGAATGGCAGTTCAAATCCTGGTCCTTCCACATCTCTCTGACCTTCTATTTCCATGATATTCACCTTCCTTGGGTCATCGTCTTCATCGGCATTAATGTTGTAGCAGGTCTGCAGTTTCTGGAGGGGCACAATCCATTCATCCTATTCTTGCTCCAAAGGGAGGCTAGATGCCTCCTCAAATACTTTCTATCTCACCATCTGTAGTGCTTGATCTACAGAAGGAAATTCAGTGTTAAACAAAAAGGTGGTTATAAAATTCTGGATCATATCTTCCCATTCTGAAGTGATAAGGCATAGCTCTACTTGAAGGTACCAGTTAATTGGGGTGGTATCCAGTGTATTGACGAATCTGTGTACACATTTTTCTCTATGAATGTCACATTTTTCTCTTCGCATCTTTGTACATGGTCCTTTGGGAAGATTCGACCTATGTACCATGCTTCATAGCTTCCTACTTGTGCTACAAACCACGCTGTCATCAAGGTTCGACATTGTGTCTAGTCTGTAATATTTCTTTTATGTGTCCCCCACCATCTTGCTGGTGTGGATTTCATGGCCTCATCCATTGCCAACAGCCTCTGTTGTGTTGGTACACTTGTCTCAAATTATGATAAGAAGTTTTCTAAGGGTTTCAACCCATCAAATGTGGGTAGATTACTCACTATTGTACCAATCCAATGAACTTCTCTGGTTAGCTTAGCACATTTTCTTGTAGATACTTCATACATCTAGTTCTACCAGTTCTCCAACACTTCTTCTGAGCCGGATGAACATGTAATGTCACTTCGCCAACTTAGATTTCCATTAGCTGTAGGGTTGATATAATCCTTTTGTCTAGCCGTTAATTTGTAGATGTTTTCCAGTTCAAATGTGTGGTCCTCTTCTCTGATCGGTTCTGTGTATCGTGGACCCTCATCTGGATCTAAAGGTGCAACGACCCTAAGGCCATCTTTCTCAAATGTCATGCATCTTTTCTTTAGATAAAAAATAGTGGAATTGTCAAAGGCCCAATCAATTCCTAATAATGCAGGGCAAGGGAAACTATCATCAACAATTTCAATTACCTCAAAATCTGCAAAGGTTCTTACTCCATCGATGTTCACTGGGACATGCTCTAATCGTCCAAATGGGTTGACAGCTTGCTAATTAGCCATGCGAAGCTTGATAGGGGAATATATCAACTTGAGTTTTCCCATCAATTCCCAAGTCTTCTTCGTCATGACATTGACCTCTGACCCTAAGTCAAGGACCACATAGTCGATCTCATACTCTCCTATCTGAGCATTCAAGTGTAATTCTTTATTTGTCCTTCTCCTTTTTCCAATTTGGTGCACTGCTCTATTAAGTAAGGGGTCTATTTTTCCTAGTTCATACTTCTTGATCAAATCTTGTAATTCTTGTACAACGCCTTTATATTGAATCAACTTAACACAAGTGAACAATAATTCCATGAGTTTTCTTACCTCTTTCCCTTCTGTTGGTGATGCAGACGGATCAAATGCCTAAGGCATGCCATATTCTTTGATTTCTGGTTGTCTCTTTGATGAAGAGCCTTGATCTCCTTTGAAATCTTTCCTTGCCTCCTTGAATATCTGTCTTTCTTTATTAGCATCGAACGTTGGGGTCTTTTACATATCCTTCCTGACTCCGTGGTCATTTTCAGTCTTTCCTTGGGCTGCTCTGTCTTCTCCTCTAGCAACGCCTCCTCGAGTAATAATAATGAATCTAGGGTATGCTCCATGAGGTTCAACATATATCAGTTGTACTTGTGGGTTCTGTTGGGGTCCTAGTCTTTCCTGAAGTTTAGCTAGTAGCATAGGGAATTCCTCTATGACATGCTCTAAGGAGTTACAGTAACTACAGGTTGTGCAGGGATTCTGAAAATCCCTTGCTGAATGTCCTGGTTGTGCGCAGTTGTAATAGATTTTTTGTCCTTTGCATCGGCCCATACCTCCTCCTTGTCCTTGTCCTCTATAGCCACCACGAGGAGTGAAATTTCCTCTCCCAGGAGAGTTGTACTGCAAAGTGTTTCCCTCTTGTTGTACTTCACCTTGAATCTTGTATATGTCTCTCTACCTTTCATGCATGAGATCATAAGCTCTACAATCCTGATCATCATGCGCCACTGATTTACAAAATGTACAATACAAGTTTGTGGGTGTTTGGACATACTTCTGCATGTAGTGGCACTCACCTAGGCGATGCTTATTTCTGCATACATCGCACCAGAGTAGGTTAACTTGCTTTAAGGGGCTCGGTGCCCCTGATGCCAAGTACTCATGAAATAAAGGACAATGTTCCTTATCATGGCCTTCAGATCTACATCTTACACACCAAATATCTTCCCTTTTGTCTTTTCCCTTATCTTTCTTCATATCTTCGACCTGTAAAGACAAACTAGTTAGCTGGCTCATGATCTGGCTAATGCCTGAGCTAGATTCTCCCATTGGTGCTGATTCAAGATTCATGGCGATATCCAAAGATTCCGCCTGAGATGCAATCTTCTGATGCATGAGAGGGATCCTTATGTGTGGTAACAAGACAGTGATGAACCATTATTTGTTCTGTTCGTCAGGGATCTAGAAAGTTAATTGGCCTGTCAGGGTCTTGAATCTTTGGTTGAACTCCCAAACAGGTTCTGCTACCTTTTGTTTAATCTCTTTTAGTTCCGTAATACATTGTGACTTCGACTTAGGTTTCTTAAAATATGCAATCAGTGCATTCTTGATCTCATTCAGGGGTTTAGGCTGTGCCAGTCCTTGGACAAGTTTCATGTACTAGCTCAGTGTGCGGTCCCTTAGCGTAGTGATGAACTGGTTTCTCTTGATGGATTCATCAGTGATACTTTTGATATTCCATACGGCCTCACATAGAAACCAATGTTGATCTGGATCTTCAGATCCATCTCCTCTAAAGATATGGGGTCTCATTTCATCTGCCATAGAGCTGACTAGGGTTCTTGTCTGAGTAGATGCTGAGCTACTAGTAACATTACTTTGAAGACTCTGATGGTTCTGAATATTCTGATTGCTAAGTATTATTGGGACAACAGGAGGATTAACGTTACTTACTTCAATAGTTCGCGCAATTCCTGAGGTTTTTGGCTCGCTTTGGCATAATTATTCAACTTCCCCTTCTTCTGTTCTGGTGGGCTCTGGATGCTCTTCATCGGTTAGATCTACCTCTTCTCCACTATAGAAATGTTCTTCTCCATAGTTTTGCTTAAAAAAATTCTCAAGGTGAACTCCTCGGAATACTTTCCCACTACGCATATGTCCTGCTTCTGTGTCGCTGTCGCTATCCGAGATCTTGAACATTAGCCTTTTCAGGTCCGATCAATCTATTGTATCTTCAAGATGTGGTTTTCATGTAAGAGCATCTTGATTCTTAGCTTCAAGAAGTGCAAAAATTTTCCTTTGGGTCCCTGGAAAAAGTATCTCTCGGCTTGACTATATGATTCTATTCTGTCAACATCAAACTCAGTGATATATCCTCCGATGGTACTATCAAACCAGTGATCTACTACTCTGGATACAACGTTGTTGACTCTCTTGAACTTCTGGATCAATGCTGGTGTCCAAACCACAAGGAGTCTATATCCGATTTCAAACTGTGTGTCAGCTAACCTAGCCAACCACTCACGTAGCTCCTGATGGATTCCTCCAAAGACGATCTCATGAATGTCGGTGAAGATGTATCTTTGTAGCCAATCTTCAGTTCTTATTTTAGGGTTCTTGTTCTGGGCTTCAGTGAAGTATTTCTCTTGATCCTCTACCCACTTCTGAATATCTGTCTTTGAAGGGAACCACCTTGACATTCCATTAAAAATATTCAAGTCCCGACAACAAAACCATTTGTTGGCACATGGGCAGACCCAGGGTTTAGCTCCAAGAGTGCACCAACAAGCCTTAGCTACTGGCCCTTTCAGTAGCACTTGTGAAGCAGGTGTAGTCTCACCCGAAGTAGCTATGAGGGGGTTGCATGACAGATATGTATACAACCAGGGGAATATCAAGCAGTCCTTATTACAACAGCAACATAACATGCATCTACCATTCACTAGCTAGATCTGTCCTTCACAACTATAGATCTGATCTAATATAATAGTGCAGATAACAATATAACAACAACAGATCTCAAAGTGTCAATCAAACACACAACAATAGAAGTACATGGTTCACCCTCTCTCTAGGGATACGTCCACAGAACTGAGCTTATGGTATATTAAGATAAATCTTAAAGTTATGATCTGTGTTCTTGGCCAACAGATCCTCTCTTCTCAGTCTCTCTTCCTCTCTCCCTTCCTACGCACCCAGCTGCAGGACTTGCTTCACACCCGTCTGAAGATCTTACAATACTAGAAGGCTCTCTCTCTCAGCACTTCTCTCACCCTTAATACAATAGTCTCCCAATGAACAATAATCGACAACAAGGCTCAACCATAGTACCGACCCAACCTAGGTCCTCTCGACCTCTATTTATACATTACAATCCCTCACCGATAGCCCTATGTCGAAACCTAGGTGTTAAAACCCTAATTACCAAAACCCTAGGTGTCTACAACCCTAGGTCAACTTGACCCATTCTTGTCAGGATTCGCTAGCCTGTCTTTCCTTCTCCATCTCGCGGTGCTCCAAGGCATCTAATGCTGGCTTTTTCCACTTACTGAGTCATCCTCAGTCCATCTTCCTTGCTGATCTGTCATCCTCAATATCCTCATCCAATGGCTTTCTTTTCCGCACTTCGCTCCATATTCTCTGTTCTTTTGCTCACTTCGACCTAGTGACAACCACTGTGTCTCCCGCGAAGCTCACATTTTACCTTTTCTTCCTTGTTCTTCGCTTCCTTCCATAACCCAGGGACAACAAAAGGTCACCGATTCAAACTCACATTAACCAAGTTTGACTCAGTCAACACAAGTCAAACTCGTGATTTTGGCATGGATCGCAAGTCAAGGGGAGATTGTGCTAGTTGGCCTATGGAAGCAATTTTCTGTGGGTTTTCTCTAATTTTTTCTGCCTGTTTTAACTACTTTCTTCTCTACCATTGAACTACAAGTGGAAAACAGAGCTACAAGAGGTTGAAGTAATCCATTGAAGTAATCACCTCCATCCCTACAACAAGACCCACTTCTACCAAATGATTTGAGCATTAGAAACTATCTCTATGGTCAAACAAGGTCCACTGGAGGCATAACACATCCTAAAATTTGTGATCACATCCCAAAATTGTAGGATTCGGTGGCAATATTGAAGAAAATCCTACCCTATTTAAAAAAATGGTGAAACTAGTGGAAGCGTGGAAAATTTTCATGGAATAATCCGCCCATATGTAGTAGTGCCCCATACAAAGTCCATGTTTGTTGGTTTAAGTACTTGTTCAAGGATCTTGATCTCAATAATATTCAATAATATCATAAGACACTTATTTTCAATCTTTGATTATGGTTAGGGAACCAAAAACCATCCATGTTCACATGTTATGGTTTGAGGATGTGTTTATCGCATTTCAACCTAAGAATCAAGGTTTATGTTTATAATATATTATTTCCCTCTCCCTATTATGTGAATGTACTAGAGACCTATCCACGATGCCCAAAAAAACTCCCATGTAACCCATTGGGTCCACTCCCCTTGCATGAACATTGTCGCAACCCAAGCGTGCCCAAGTCAACTCCATTCCTCTATGCAAGCATCAAAGATACCACACATTTTCTAGGTTTCAACACGCTCCTACCGAATGCCAAATTTTCATCCAAAGAAGGGTGTTTTTCAAGCAAGAAACCTCCTCCATGTGGAAAATGTGTAGAATGTCATGAATTTGTTTGACTATCTCAAATTCCCTAAGGAATATTTTCATGAAAGCACTCAATTGAGTTCAAGCAACCACATGGAAAATATGCTCACTACATGGAAAATATGACAACTACATGGAAAATATTCTCACATGCTTCAAGGGGTAATTTAAACTATTGAAAGCATGAATAATGGCACTTGAAGGTGTGCAACCCTTAAACTTGTGAAGAATCTTGTTAGAATGTTTCACTCCCAAATAACGTTTTCTCTCAACCCTATGTAGTGTTGAATTGGAAAAAGGCATACCAAAAATAAGAGGAGTATGAATTAGAATAATAAAGAATCATTTAGGGGAAAGGAAGACCATGAAGTAGACAACATGTCCAACAAAGGCACTCATTTTTTCATCTGTTGAAGGTCACCTATAGGGGCTTTATAGGGATAGAATCACGAATCTCTTGAGTCACTATGTCAAATGAAGATATGTTTTTTCCCTTTTGAAGTTCAATTTTAGGATCCTTTCAGGGACAAAGTCCTTGAAAACTATGAAGGACATATTGATCAAACACTTTGGCACAATTCAGATCCATAAGTTTTAATGTGTGTATATCATAGTGATTATGTGGTCTTTGCAAGGAACCACATGCTTCTGGTGAGCATGGTGAAAATCACTTGCTAGCTAAAGTTGGTCAAAGGCATGGCGGGTTAGTTTTTTTCGATGGAAATGGGAACTTGTAAAATGGGTTTTTGGAGTAATTATGGAAATAAGATATGTGAGAAATGTTGGAGTAGTTATGGACCATGCACCATGTGAGCCTTTTCCATTACCGAATAAAATATATCTAGAGATATTTGATTCATATAAAACTAAGGTTTCTTGTTTTCTAATCCTTTTTTGTCTATATCTTTTACACAACCAAAATTTTTGTAGATATTTTCACCCTTTCTATATATTTGCACCAATAAATTATTATGTTAATATGGAAATTTAGTAAATATGTAGTTTTGAGTATCACACCCTCTAAGATGCCCAACATTCCATGATCTGCACCCAATAAAATAAATCTAAAACCGTTTGCACCAACAATTTTCTAGTGATCTATCTCCACAACGATTACTTACATCATGATGAGAGGCTTATGGAAAAATGTTTTGTGCATCAGGAAGTTTCAAACATGCAAGAGTATAAGGAGGGATTTCAATACACAAAGACTACATTTGAGGAATTTTGATATCCATTTACAAGGATCATAGCTATTACCATTTTTAGAGTTTGGATGGATGGGGCTCCTCTGCCTCCGTCGATATCCAAATGGAAGTTGCGACCCGACCCTGAATATCTCTAGTCCTGCATGGTTTTGGGAGATGGATAGGGTACGTTTCTTTGCCTCTGTGAATGTCTCCACTCCTACATGTTGGATTTCATTGGCTATGGCTGCTCTCGTGCTCCTAGGGTTGTTGTCTCCACTCTTGCACGAGGTTTAATGGTTGCTCTCTGTGGTTGTTGGCGTGAATGGGCATGAATGGAATGGGTGTGGGGTTTAATGGATGCTCTTTATGGTTACTGGCGTGAATGGGCGTGAATGGAGTGGGTGCGGGCGTGAATGGGCATGAATGGAATGGCTGGGATGTTTAATGGATGCTCTTTGTGGTTGCTGGTGTGAATGGGCGTGAATGGAATGGGTGCGAGGTTTAATGGCTGCTCTTTGTGGTTGCTGGCGTGAATGGGCATGAATGGAATGGGTGTGGGGTACTTTGGCTTCTCTCTATGGTTTTTTCAATCGTGAATGGAACGGAAATGAGGTGAATGGAATGGGCACGGGAGTGAATGGAATGGGCTATGTGTTTGGAAATTTGTTTTGTTTTGTTTTTTTAATAATGTTTTTTTTATTTGTTTTGTTTTTTTAGTAATGTTTTTTTTATTTGCACGAGTTTCCGAAACGTGGGAATGTTGGGAACATGGATATGAGTGTTCGGAACGAGTAGAAGTTTCCCTCAAATTTACAGGAAACTTGAATTTGGGAGCGGCAATAATATATATTAAAAAAATATAAAAAATATTTTAGATTACAATGTATAGAGATATTGATATATTTTAAATATTATTTGAATAAAATTGAAGTTGAATCGATGACACCGTTTCTCCTATTGCAACAACTACAATATTAAAATTACTAATTTAATTCGTGCTAATAATTATATGAATATATTTAACACAATACTGAAACTTTAATATCCACAAATATTCCATTAGAAAATGAGAAACAAAATTGAAAATACATATATACAATTTTAACATCTTTTTAAAATTAAACTTTACATATATAAACTTTAAACATCTTTGTAAATTTGAAGCATTATTCTTTTTTATTGAAAAAAACAAAATAGTACTACTCTTCTAATATGAAAATAGAATAAAAGTCAATGATATGGTTGGTTGCTTGTAGTGGATAGGGTATTCATTTATTAGACTTTCATGTTTAGTTTGGGCTTGAAGGAAAACTTAAATGCATTAAAAGTTTTGTTGCACGAGTTTCCGAAATGTGGGAACATTGGGAACGTGAATACGAGTGTCCGGAACGAGTAGAAGTTTCTCTCAAATTTACATGAAACTTCAATTTGGGAGCAGCAATAATATATATTAAAAAAATATAAAAAATATTTTAGATTACAATGTATAGAGATATTGATACATTTTAAATCTTATTTGAATAAAATTGAAGTTGAATCGATGTTGAAGTTGAATCGATGTTTCTCCTATTGCAACAACTACAATATTAAAATTACTAATTTAATTCGTGCTAATAATTATATGAATATATTTAACACAATACTGAAACTTTAATATCCACAAATATTCCATTAGAAAATGAGAAACAAAATTGAAAATACA
>ML785372.1:576791-603860 GCA_009831015.1 Picea engelmannii | reverse complement strand
AAACAACTTCATCTAAAATCTTTCTAAACAACTCACTAAGTTTTCCTCCACAGGAGGTGCCAAAAGAAAATTTTAGTCTAGGTAGGATTTCGGGGGTAGGCATCCAAATAACCCCCCGTTATCTGGTTCTCACAATTTCAAACGTAGAAGTTGACAAATAGGGAACTTTCAAATCCTCCAAGTCTAGTGTTCCAATCACCATAAGGCAGGGAGATACCTGTGAAGGGTCGAAGGATGAGGTCCGGTTGTTATGTGCGTCCCCCCTTGAGGCACCCACCTCTTGGATGGGATCCATCCCGTGACCCATTTCTTAGGCCGAAAATCTAAATGCCGCACTTGGACCGAGGTACTTAGTGACCAACTATAGGACATCTACCCAGGTGGCGATTGTGGGCTGCAATCACACCTTGATTGAATTTTGTGTGGCTATTGGGAAGTATCGCCATCTCTTTCGGGATATTGCCCCCTCTACCCCTCATTATAACCAATTATTTCATCCTTCACTAGTGTCTCTTCTGGTGACTTCAGACCCCACTGTTGAGAGCTATTGGAAGGTCCAGTGCTATTTGAGAGGAAGGACGTTACATCTTCTAGGACACGAGCATTTGCTTTCTTTTTTATTCCCCCACGCGGAAAAAACCTTCTTACCCACATATATGCTTCTTTCTCATTTATGTATGATGCACATCTGATTACAGTTTGACTTTGATATATATATTGTGTAAACATTTCAGCAAAGACTCTTGGTTCTACATTTCTCTCACCACTTGTTGCACACATCCACACAACTAGTCTGACATCATAGGGGAACCACAGAACCCCCGTCGTTCACGACGCTTGCTCAACCTCCCTCCGATCTTAGGGGGAGTATCTGGTCGTACTCGTTCATCGATACCTCCTTCACACACTCCTGTGAGTGCTACCATCTTAGGATCAACTTTTCTTGGTTCTACCTTACTTGGGTCCAATTCCCAAAGACATACTTTCACTCACTCTCCTTTGCATGGAAGCGGGGGACCCACTTCCTCTCAAGGAGGGAGCACCAACCCACCTATTCCCCATCAAGGGTCAGGTTCACAACACACCATGGCTGGAGCTAACCCTCCACCCCCACTACAGATGCCATACTTGGCCTCTCTCAACATTTCGGATCTCACCAAGCTCACCAATGATCCTATATTGCATGACGCCACATGGCCTGCAATGCCAACCAAACTTCCTTCAAACATACCAAAGTTTGAAGGGAAGGTAGGGGATGACCCTGCCAATCATGTCATGACCTTTCATCTATGGTGTTCTTCCAATAGCATTATGGATGATTCCGTCAAATTGCGACTTTTTCAACGCACACTTACTAGCCCATCATCCAAATGGTATGTCGAAGAAAAATCGGGGTCCCACACGACCTTCGAGTCATTGGCCAAAGCCTTCCTGACCTTTTTCCAATTACCCATCCTCCATGACAATGGTCTAGAACTACTGTCTAATTTCAAATAGACCTCAGCCACCCACATCGTTGACCACATTCATGAGTGGCGTAGGCGACGTAGTTTGTGTAAAGCAGAAACCACCAAGCAACAGTGCCTCGACTAGTTTCTTAGATCACTTGTCGCTCTCCTTGGTAAGGATGTCGTTTCCACCTTCCCTCAATCAGAAGAGGAAGCCATCAGTAAGGCCCAACAATATGACCTCATTTACGCACAGTCAGGATACTTATACAGAGTACTTCCTGATCTCCCAAAACCTGTGCCATTTGGCTAGGACAAACCTGGGATGTCTCACTCAGCAGACAGACTAATAGGTGCCACCACACACCATGGTCCACAACCCCCACCACCACCGATGTATGGAACACCTCAATACCCAATGGCATTTGGGGGCACTTCTTATTACCCCCCACCCCCTTATCAACAGTTATATCCTGTCGCTATACCTCCACCCATCAATGGACCACCACCGACACCCCCCATACATCAACCTCCTCCAAACACCAGTGGTACTCCCTCCACATCAGCTTATAGTACTAGTGAAAGCACTGTGCCCTTCTACGTACCTTATGGAGCAACACCACCACAGAATCCATACTTTCCCTTTCTGGTTCCTCCACAACCCATGGCTCCCCCACATCCTCATACGGGGGTAAATTTTGTTCAACCCTCTGCTGCTCAACAATACCAAAATTTTGAACAGTTGAACATAGCCAATCCGACTCATCCATCGAACAACACTAAGAGGAAAGGATGGAACAGGAATAACAATAATCCTAGTCAAGGTGGGAATCAACCCCCACAACATCAACCCACTGGGGGCAACCAGAACCAAGGGAACCAAAACCCCCAAGGGGGCAATAACAACAAACGCCAAGGGAAGAATACTGTTAAAACCATCCACCCTTGTGCTCTTTGTGGCGTGTACGGTCATTACACTCACCATTTCCCCCAGATTGCTGATTTCAAAAGATTGAAAGACTCTGGGAGCCTTCCCCCCTCCCCAACGCAACCTGCCCCTCAGCAGGCACAACAACAATACGCGCAACAACCCCCTCCAGCAGTACTGCAAAATCCTATCCCACATCAAGGTGTCATAAACACCCAACAGGACCTGCAGCATCCCCCACCTCAGGTGGGCCAATATCACAACCCCAACAATCCCATAGAATGAACAATTCTCCTCACCAACGAGGAAGAAATTATTTTGCAAACACACAATCGTCAGTATCCTACAACAGCTGAGTCTCCTCCTATCTCTCCAGAGACAAACCCTACACCAATGGGACCCCCATTGATCATCCCTCGCCCTTCTGCCGAACAACCATTACGCATCCCTCGCATCCCTTTGCGCAGGAATGTTCACAACCCACAGGCTAGGGCAGCTCACAATTATAGCTTGGTAGATGACTTAGCATAATCCCCGGCTGCCATGTCAGTTTTGAAAGTCCTCCAGACTTGTCCAACGTAGTGGAAATCACTACTTTCCACCTTGGGAGCAGTCGACCCCGCCAATACTCAACTCATCACCTTTGACCTTGATAGTTGCAAACCGCGTCTTCCCGCCGCAGTTGCTATTCAAATACCAGTAAAAATACGGAACATCACCGTCCATCGGTGTATTATCGATGAAGGGGCATCTACATGCATCATGTCCAAAACAGTGTGGCAGAAACTTGGTTCTTCGGAACTCATACCTTCCGCCATCACCTTACGAGCTTATGACGGAGGACCATCATCTCCTGAAGGGCTCTTCCAAAATGTCCCCGTGGAACTAGGGGGCAAAACTATTCTCATTGACATCAAAGTTATCGACGCTCAGCTCAATTACAATATCTTGCTCAGTCGTAGCTACATGTATGCTATGAAGGCAGTGGCATCATCAGTCTTTAGGACAATCATGTTCCCACACAATGGGAAGATTGTAACCAATGACCAAGTCACGCATTACGAGCCAAACCCATTTTCCAGTCTCGATAACATTCTTCCTCTCATTCACACCAACAAAGACGTTTATCCACTCGTCGAGATGGGTCCTGGGATTTTCAAAGACCCATCCTTGTTAGGGACGTACCATGGAGCACCACCACTCCTTACCCCTAGTCAAGTATGCGTCATCTCTTCTAACGAAACTCACAAGGAGGATGCTCGTCCTCCTCAGGAGGCTTCAATTATTCCTGATGTCTCAACAGTCGCAACACCTCTTCCACCGGAGCCTCCTGCGCATTCGTCGACCCCTCCAGTCCACGAATCCACACCCCCTCAAGGGCCTAGTCCCATTTTGGAGACAGTTCCTCGACCCCTCACTCAAATTCCCTTCTTTTACCCTCCACCTGGTATAGAAGCTTTCCAGGTCGCTGCAACACTCACACTACCCAATATGGTACTAGCAATCCCAGTGTGGTACTTACATCCACCTGAGATGGTCCCTCGCCCACAAGAAGGATTCCCCATGATGATTCTTGTCCTCACCCCCATTACCCCCACCACCCCCATACTCCCTACCCCCCCTGCTACCGCTGGGGGCAGGAGAAAGAAGAAGGAGCCCACAGCTCCACTTCCTCTACACATCTCACCACCTTGTGCGTTGCGTAACAAAGAAGGTCACCAAACCAACAACTGCCCATCATTACCGGAGTTACGGAATTTGATTCCCCCCAATCCAACTCCCACACCACCCATTACTACTGCGGCCACTCAACCCTCCAGTAGTAAAGGGTTGAGGACCAAATTCGCGTGTGCCATCTGTTCTGAGTATGGCCATTACACCCATCATTGTCCAGTACTGCCTCGTTTCCGACATGCATTAGATATCATAAGCCAAGACTTTTAGAACAACCCGCGCCCTGCTACATCCTCTTCAACTATCACTAACATTCGCTATGTCACCACTTCAGTCAATGAACGCATGAGATGCCCATGCTCTCTTTGCGATTCATTGGCTCATTTTACTTACCAATGTCCTATGATCATAGAATACAGGCAACGTCAGTTGACCCTGCTACACCGACCCGCAGAGGCAGTTATTGACCTTACTTTTCCACCGACAGATCGTCATGTCGTTTCTCTCGAGCCCGAGGCACTCCCTACGCCTCCATGGTTCTTAGACGACGTATCTGAGGATTTACCCCGTAACCCACCCAACTCTCCTGCTCACTCCTCTACGGAGACTCTCCATCCCACCACCACGGGTACCCCTCAGTACCTCAATATATGGTTTATGTCGAGTGAACCCTCACCCTCTCCTAGCATTACCCCTTCTGTTTCTTCAGCAGGGGGCAATCATACTACCACTGAGATCACTCCTCACGATCCATTATATTCCCATCGTTTCCAATGCGACGAAGACATACTGGAAGAACTACAACACCCAGACTCTCCTTGGGATGCACTACATCATCGTGCTCTCTTCCTTCCGCAGGAAGCCATCATGCCTCCTAGCCTCAATCCCAATTACACGGTCGAAACCAAAGACTTTATCCCAACAGGGCCTATCGATTGGTTCAACAATCCCATTCCTACACCTGACGCTTTTGAAGAAGGTAACTTGGCTAACATTTCCCCCACCATCAAAATTGACATTTCCATTAAACCGGGCATCGTCGAAGAAATCATCATTGGAGCTGCTTGCACTCCTCAGGAAATCACCGCATATAAAACCCTCTTCCAATAATTTAGGGATATCTTTGCCTGGTCATACACAGACATGCCTGGCCTCGACCCCTCTATCGTCAAACACCGCATTGACACCTGGCCCGACATCACACTAGTTCGCCAAAAGCAGCGACCGCTACACCCATCCAAGGCCGCGGCTATCAAAGCCGAAATTGACAAATTGCGTACGGCCTGATTCATTTACCCCATCGCTTACACTTCATGGGTTTCCAACCCTGTACCCGTCGACAAAAAACAGGGCTCTATCCGCGTCTGCACTGACTTTCGCGATCTCAATAACGCATGTCCCAAGGACAATTTTCCAACACCTTTCATCGATCAGATTATCGATGATTGCACCGGCCACGAGGCTCTCTCCTTTATGGACAGATTCTCTGGCTATAACCAAATTCAAATCCACCCAGCCGATCAATACAAAACCGCATTCATTACCCCGTGGGGTACTTTTGCATATCGTGTCATGCCTTTCAACTTAAAAAATGCTGGCGCAACTTTCCAGCGGGCTATGACATACATCTTTCATGATCTGGCTGTAATCATTCTCACCTACTTGGATGACCTCACCGCTCGATCCAAGAAACAAACCCAGCACCTTGATGATTTATGAATCATCTTTCAACAGTGTCGTCAGTACAACATTCGCTTGAACCCTCTCAAGTGTGTGTTCTGTGTCACCGCAGGGCGCCTCCTTGGTTTTATCGTTTCACAAAGCGGTATTACTGTGGACCCCCTTAAAGTCAAAGCCATCACCGAAATTCCACCTCCATGGAATTTACGACAACTTCAGAGTCTACAGGGCAAAGCCAACTTTCTTAGACGCTTTGTTCCTGATTACGCTATACGCGCACATGGTTTCCTTCGCTTACTACGTCACGACATCCCTTTTCATTGGGACGACTATGCCCAATAGTCATTTGATGATCTTAAAGCGGTGCTTTCCAATGCACCTCTGATCAGTGCACCTGACTACAACCATGACTACATCCTCTACGTATCAGCATCAGCTGTATCAGTAGCCGACATCCTCGTCCAGCTCAGAGATGACAATCGTGAACACGTCATTTACTACGTCAGTAAAAACCTTTCAGGACCACCCCTGAAGTACAAACATGAAGAGAAACTTGCTCTGGCAGTTGTCCTTGCAGTCCAAAAACTGCGCCATTACATTCTACTTCGCACCACCAAGGTCGTCGCAGATTCAAACCCTATGCAATACTTGCTCAGCCGTCACCAAGTTAATAGCAAATTCGCTCGATGGATCGTTATCCTTCAGGAATATGACCTCAAGTTCTCAACACCCAAGAGTAAGAAGGCCCTGGTTCTCGCCGAACTTGTCATGGCCCTTCCCTCTGACACACCCAGTGCCCCCGTCAATACTGACTTTCCTGACGAACATCTCTTTTACATCGCTTCTGATGATCCTTGGTATGGCGACCTTCTCGTCTACCTACGAAATCAAAAGTTCGGTAACCATCTATCCCGAGATGATCATCGGCGCATTCGCCATCAGGCCCCCCGCTATCTCCTCATCGACGACATCCTATATCGGTGGGGCGTCGACACCATTCTTTGTCGCTTCCTGACTATTGACGAGGCCACCAGAGTCTTAAACGACTGCCACAGCAGCGCATGTGGGGGCCATCTTTTCGGTATCTCCATTGCACAAAAGATTATCCGGGCCGATTACTTTTGGCCTACCTTGTTCCACGATTACATTCATGCCGTGAGACGATGCGAGCAATGTCAGCTCTATGCCAACAAAGCCCGCGCTCCCCCCGCTCTTCTTCACCCTGTCATTACTGCAGGCCCCTTTTGTAAATGGGGCATTGACTTTATGACTTGTAATCCCCCCTCCAGCAATGGTCACAAATACATTGTTGTCGCTGTCAATTACTTCACCAAATGGGCTGAAGCTATGCCCACCTTCAACAACACCGCTGACACTGCAGCGCGTTTTTTCTTCAACCACGTCATATCCCGGTTCAGAGTACCACTCCAACTCATTTCCGATCATGGGAAACATTTTGAGAATGAGATCTTCGTCGAACTCTCATCTCGGTTAGGCTTCTCTCACAAGTTTGCTTCACCATATTACCCTTAGTCAAACGGACAGGTTGAGGCAGTGAACAAAGTCCTCAAGACCATGTTACAACGCACAGTTAATAAACATAAAACCAATTGGCATCATATGTTATTTTTCGCGCTATGGGCTTATCGAATGACAGTCAAGACCGCTACGGGTTTCACGCCATTTCATTTAGTCCATCGGGTCGAGGCAACTCTTCCCATCGAGTGCGAAATTCCCACCCTTCGCACCGCAATTGAGATTTTACCTGACACTGCTCCAATGGAGCAGCGCTTGCTGAACTTGGATTCTCTGGATGAAGATCGTCGATCCTCATTACAGAACAACGAGGCAGCTAAAAAATGATCCAAGGCTTCCTTTGATCGCCATGCCAACCTTCGATCATTTCGCGAAGGCGACCTTGTCCTAGCCTATGATATCACTCATGATACCTTTGGCCACGGCAAATTCGAATCCCTTTGGCATGGCCCTTACATCATTCAACATTGCCTCACCAAAGGCGCATACATCCTGGCCTCCCCTGAAGGCCTCTCACTCAAGGAACCCGTCAATGGGTTATACCTCAAGAAATTTTATGCTTAAATGTAGTCATGCTACTTTAGGTTATTTTCTTTTCTAGCGTTTTTAATCTTTTTTCCCTCGTCTAAACTATCCTTTGTGCTATTGACAGATGACTCCTCCACCATCTTACCACATTGGTTACGCCGACGGCGCCAACCATTGGACACAAAATCTCGCTTCGGCTGCTTGGGCTCTCTACACCCCATCACATGAAATGCTACATTCAAGCAGCATATGTTTGGGACCAACAACCAACAACCAAGCCAAATACACTGCTGTCATTGGCCTCCTGACCGACACCCAGCATCATCATATTCGTCACCTTAGCGTTTTCCTCGACTCCCAACTAGTCGTTCTCCAGCTCAACAATGTGTACCGTGTACGCGATCCGTGCCTCTTTTGCAAATGCCTGCAGGTTAGATTATTATCTCGACATTTTTATTCCATTAAATTTACACATATTCCAAGAGAATTGAATCAGACAACAGATGAAATAGCTAACATGGTGTTAGATTGGCATATATCACATCAAGCTACACATACATAAACATCTCATACATCCTGTCACAGCATATAGATAGAATAAACATCATCATCATCAACATAAAAAACACATGTAAACCACATTTGGATCTCAAAAATATGTATACTCATATATATATATATATATATATATATATATATATATATATATCGGCCTCTTCGGCCATCCGAATGTTTACATACAAAAATACATCGGCCCGCAGGCCTGTGCTACATCTCGGTACAAAAATCGGCTCACCAGCCTATCAAAAAGGTATACAAAATACATATCATACATCAGGGTGCCTCTATCGCACCCCCAGCTGCTCCTCCCTCAGAAGGAGGTGGTGGCCCACCCCCACCTGCCCCAGGTGGTGGTGGTGGAACACCTGCAGGACCCCCCTGCTTAGGCGGCAGGCGTCCGCCAGTCATTGCGGCGAGTACAACTGCTCGTCGCACTATCCCACGCCATGGTGGTGGTAGTCCAATACACTGCTCCAGGAACCCCTCGTCCTGGATGCGGATCCACATGCCCTCAGGCACGTCCTGTAACACCATCTCTAGACGATGGCGTATATCATCAAAATCACCTCCAGGCGCCGCCGGAGGAGCGTGCGATGGCCCCGCACCAGGGTCATCAAAACGGTGCCTCTGCACCAGTGTCCCGGGCTTTGTTGGTCCCCTAGCAGCCTCATCCTGCTGACGCCTCCCTCCACACAGCGGTCTCTCCCGCTCTCGCTGAGCTGACGCTCTATACAACTCCACCTGGCGCCTGCGAGGTTCCAAATCTGCACATGCACAAAACAACAAACATCAGATCGTATTAGTGTCTATACATCATACATATGAACTGATATATCACAAGCTAACATAAATCCACACATACAAATACACAACATACCTCGCTGGTCGAATACCTCACCAGGAGGCAATACCATGTCCAGGTCCCCCCGGAAGTCCACCCCAGCATAAGGGAACTGAAGTATGACCTGCGACATCTGCCGCCATATCTACGCCGCCTGCACTGTAAAATAGTGCCCGCCTTCGCCATCACCGTGGCGCACCAAAATCATGGACCACTGCCTCAAACGCGGCTCTCGTACCCCTGGTGCCTCTAGTAGCACCCTCGGGCGCAACATCGACACCCTCTCCAAGAAATAGGCTACCAGGATCGAGCCGAAAGCAAACTCCCCAGTGCCTATGGACCGACAATGGTCCAGCTGCGCGATCATCCGTGCATGCAGTGTCAAACCCTAGGTGAACCACTCACGACCCACCACTACCCTCTCCATCACCAACAGCTCGCCACCACTAAACTGGTGGGTCGCCCGTGACCCATACACCCGGACAATCATCGCCGCTACGCAACGATGCAACAGGGTATCTATACCACTAACCTTCACTACAGTCCCCAACATGTAGTCCTCACCTGAGCAATATCATCGGGCAACATCATCCAAGTGAGTATCCCTCGGCAGCACAGTCTCTGCCGGCAACGGTGTTCCCCGGAAGGGGAGTCCAGTCAAAAAGTATATACCCTCCACCGCAGTGAAGGGGATCTGCTCTCCTCGCATGAGGAAGCAGTGTAGATCTGGGCTCCACATCTGGAGCAGGAACTGGAGTAAATACTCTTGTGCCCGTATCAACAGGCACTCAAAAAACTTTAGCAACCCACTGGTTGCTAAAGCCGCTCGAACCGCCGAATCTGCATTGGCCACAACATCTCGCAGCTGCAACCAGTCTCGCTTGCGCCATCGCACATCCATCGTCACCAACAGCCACCTGCACACAACACAGAGTCTTACATCAGCTTATGCAATCATCCAACCCATCAAAAAGACTCCCTTTTTACCCTTTAACCTTGCCTCAAAGGCGTGGTTTCACCACCCACAGGCGCACACACATGCGCACCTGTTCACTATACAGGCACGCACATATGCGCGCCTATTTTTCTCACAGGCGCGCTCAACGGCGCGCCTGTTCACACTACAGGCGCGCGCTAGTGTGTGCCTGTCAACCTCATAGGTGCGCTCTAGAGCGCGCCTGTTCACCCCATAGGTGCACACTCGTGCGCGCCTGTTACCCTCACAGGCGCGCCCCTAGGGCACGCCCTAATTTCCCCCTCACGCGCACCACTGCGCATTTATTCAGTGGACAGGCATGCACACATGCACGCCTTCCACTGAATCGCCCGCGCATGTGGGCCCACACCCTAGTCAAAATCCCCTAAAACTCCTTGTACGAAACCCCGTACCTACCCTACCCAAAAAATTAGAAACCTATTTCTATGCAGGACGATTAGACCACTAACCTGCACCTCGCACACCATCAATCGGATACCTTGTGCTCCCTGAATCACCCAATCTCCTCTGAATCTACTCGAAAACTCACTGTAGCAGCAGGTACAAATGAGCTGGCAATGTGGGCCCTACAGCTATATATAGGCCTTTTTTCCAAACTTCCACTCATCATTCTGGGAGCCCACGACGTCCATTTTTCGAACCGTCTTCCGCCACGGGATCAACATCCCGCCACCTCCATCACAACTGTCCCTGGGCCACTTTTCATCCTGAGCCCTTGGGGCGCCTTTTTTTTCATATCATGGTCAGGTACGCACGTGCATTATCACATTTATCTAATACATGTACATATCTTTGATTCTCTTCAGATATTGTTCACTTTGGGTATTTGGTTGTTCTATGTGCAGGTACGTGATCATCATCTCTCAACATCATTCCTTCAGGTATATATTCAGCACTGGCATGTAGTCTCTCCCGCTGTATTGCATTTACATTTCCAGTCACACCCTCTGATATTGGCCTCTAGGATACCCATTCCTGGCTCTGCAGTACTCACACCTCTCTTTTTGCATCTTCAGTATTGGCACCCGGTAGCTTTCTCACCCACATGAGTTGTCTCATTCATAGCACCTTTTTTCACTTTTGACACTCATGCTGTTCTTCATTACCCTTTAGGGATGGGAGTCCTGGTAGTCTTTCATCATGTTGCGCATCAACCACATACTTCTTCTCCGCATTTTTCTAGCTTCCCATACGGACTCCCAGATCATCACATTATGGTTATGCTCTTTTTACCTGCACCTCCGCAGGCTCGCGAACCCACCATTTCATCCACCATCAGTTTGCCCATCTGCGAACCTATCTTCGTTTCACCTACCTCATATAGAAACTCGCCAATGGGGCCCCCACCCTTCATCAGTTTTCCAAGAAATTTTTTCCCTCCCTGGGGCACTCATTTCACACTGGGGCACCCGTTTCTGTATTTGTACATTTTTCCAACCTTATTCATTATTTATTGTACAAACGCCTTTATTTTCAGTTATTTTCTTTTGTCGTCACCGTTGGCGACCTTCTTTCCTTTTGGCCACACACAACCCATGTCACCCTTGGTTGGAGCATTACTTCTCATTTACCCTCGCCGGCATCGTCTATATCTTCAGAGTACTACCCAAGTCAATTACCATTTATCCTCTGAATTTGTTCACCTTGTCCCGCCTCTGGCACAACTTATCCCTGATCTTGTCGTCCCCCTGACACTTGATCTTGTCACACAGTTGCGGCCACGCCTTACATTATACACCCTCCAACCAAGGGCAGTCTGGAGTCTTCCCACTTCTTTACTTCGTCCATGTACCTCTGCCACTTCCTCACCACAGTAGATCCCGCGAAGCCCTTTGCTTCTGGGAGTCGCGTCCCCCTTTTGTCAACATCAACACACTTTTCCAGAAGGGCGACAGTATCTTGATTCTCATTTTCCATTCAATGAGAGATCTCAGACGGCACAGGGGGAAACACCATGGCTCCCTGATGCCGTTGACCCCCATAACATTTGTCGCCAACACTTTCTCATGTTGTGGTGGGTCTTACTTTGCGACTATTGCAGTTATTATTATCAGTTGCCGAAGACCTCTGAACTTGGCAGGGCCATCACTGCCCGCATCATCGTCGCTGCTTGGTATTGCGATCATTGCCTATTGTTCAGAGTATGTTCCTTTGCAGAATTGTCTTCTGCCTTTATCATTTCGCCCCCGAGGGCGCTGCAGTCGACTACACCAATGTTTCCGTCATCTTTTTTCAGAGTTACATCATACGAGCATGGGGCATGCCCGCCTCATTTGTACACAGTTGTATATTGTTACGCACCTTGTGGAAGGTTGGGATCTACAGGTTCCTTTATTCTCCAAAGGATTGCTCTACACGGTCCCATTCTTGCTCTCCCTTACAACACCATTCTCAGTAAAAGAAACATTGATGGATTTCGGCTATACGTATGCTCCTAACCTCATCCATCAGGGGGCATCTGTTATCACTGAAATTTCATCAGCACATGGCGACAAGAACTCCGCATCATCAAAACATGACTGAAGTCATTCATGGCACAGGATTAGTTCCACAGCATGGAAAAAGGGTAAAAAACTATATAAAATGACCAAAAAATTGAAGGGCGCTTTACAGAACCTGGGTGCGTGCGCATATGCGCGTAACAACAACGTACAATGCGTGCATACGCGCATGATGCGCGGCTGTTGGGAGAAAAACCTGTGCACCTGCTAAATGGCGCATTTATTGAAATTGGTCGACCTCCCAACCACTAATGGATCAGCTCCCAAGTCGATTTGACACCAAATCTGAGCTCAATCCGCATGGTGGGCTGGTCAAAGACCTAATTATGCCCTAAAGAGCCCCTTTTCACATTCCAAAGAGGTCACATAATAACCCAATGCTAGGCTATAAAAAGCCATGAATAACCATCACTTTCTCAAGGAATTCTATGTATTGTTATGCTGCTAAGATTGCTAAGGACTCATTCTTTGGCAATAAACATAATCAACACCATTTCATAGGGCTTTCCACCTCTCACTTGAGTGGATAAGCTTGGAGTTCTTTCACCCACATCTTCATCTTTTCATTGTAAGGAGAGCAAGTAGTGAGGGCCTGAAGAGCCTTCCATTGGAGAAAGAAGGGACCCAAGTCCCCTTTCTTCATTGTGCCTTTGGATTTCATCAATAAGATCAGCTTATACATTGGTGATATTGGTCCATTTATATTTATTTTTCGTTTTTCCATATGCTCATAGTTTTAGTTAGTTTAATTTGTTTTTTGTTTATTGTTTTGTTGTTTCTCTCTCTAACCTTTCCTTTTACAGCTATCATGCCTAGTAGAGCCCAACTGGGCATGTAAGCATCCTTTATTTGCTCACCAAGTGACGAATTGGGTGCAAACACCAATATAGCCCAAATAACCTTGATCTGACCTCTAAATCCTAATAAGCTTAACTACCAAAACCCCTAACCCATATAACCATTAACCTTTAACTCTTATAACCTTTATAATGGATAAAACCTATTCTCAAACCCCTACAAACCCTCACCCATATTACATTAATTAGTATAACCCTTATAATACATAAATTGAAATAAATGTGACCTCTCATCCTAAAAATATAATCTATGATAACTCATGAACCCCAATCCCTAACAAAAACGACTGTAGTCAATGTAATCATTCTAACCCTTAATTTGTAATGATTATAACCCTTGATCACTATTATTGATATTACCCCCAAATTGGAAATTCTAAAACCCATAACCCATTAATTAACCTTTGTAACTCTAACCCATATAAACCATATCAATCCTAACCTATAAACTATGTTACCATTGATCCCAGGCATTCTCACTACTGACCCTTATAACCAATATAATCGAATTGCGACGAATTAGCTATACTATCGACAAACTTTTTTCGTCGATAGTATAGAAAATTCTTTGCAATATTATTTACATTCGTCTCTCTTATGATGATATCAAATGATGCTTGGATTCATTTCATATTTGGTTTATCAACTTGAAATCTCAATTTGATACTTTGCAAGCTAGCTAGACCTTCAGTCAAATACAAATATGAAACTTGGAATCATTAACATATTTACTAGAACATATGAAAAATAGGGTTTATGGTTTCCATGATGAATTTATGATGGAAGAAAGTGGGTGTGTCAGTCAAATTTGAGTCCAGAAACCCTCCCATATCGTTAAGGCATGCAAATAGTCTATCCAGGTCAAATTTCAATGCATACAGATATAGTTTGAAAACATTTCGACGTTGGCCCCATTCACATGTCATTGTTGACCGCCTCTAGTATCTTGATGGTGTTGATTAAGCAATCAACGAAATAGAAGGACTTTTCATCACAATGATGACATAGATACATTGTATATACATTAATGTAGAACCTGAAAGCAAAATGAAGAAAGACCGATGAAATCCTAAAACTTGCGTCAACCAAATTGGGTACTTTGAAAGAAAATTAGGGTTTATGGTTTACATGATGAATTGATGATGGAAGAAAGTGGGTGTGTCACTCAAATTTGAGTCTAGAAACCCTCCCATATCGTTAAGGCATGTAAATAGTCTATCCATGCCAAATAAGATATGAAACTAGTTTTTAAAAATACCCAAGAAAAAATATTCCCAGAAACCCTAGGGTTCCCCAGTACGGTTGCCAATTCTATTGTGAGTGGGAAATCCCTCTATGGACTAGAACTTAGGGTTTTATCATGCATGCAGAAAAGACCTAAAGATTCCTACTTTTTTACCGTCATCCTGGACCTAATCCCTATTATTCTATACAAATATGTAGTTAAGAAGATCAAGTGAACATACCTTATTTTCGGTGTTTGATATTGATCCCTCTTCACGCTTGTTCGCTCTTTGATTGCAACTCTCCTCCCAAGGCTGACCTACATTCACAAAATACAAACAAAGAACTCCACATGCATTTGATCTACAGATTAATGGGTTATATATTTAATCAACATATACACAATAAAAAATGAAAACCTCATATGGTGGGACGGGAAAAGTAATTCTTTATTATTAACTTCACTAAAGAAACTTACAATGATGAAGCCGGCCACTACTCCATGAACCTGATCCTGGGCTCCTCTTCAACTGTCCTCCAACTGCTTTTCTCTATACTTCTCTTTGCATAAGGATGGCTAAAGGTTGGGACAAGGGGAATGCTCAATTGCGTATAGTATCTTTACTATGATTTTCCCCCTTTCAAATGGGACCCTTAGCCCTTCTTTTATAGGCTAGAAGGAGATATGTATTTGGTTGAATGACTGGCCATGCATGGCCGAAAAGTTTAGTTAAATTTCCCAAAGCTTTGTGTTCCGTCAACAAATTTATTTTTTTCCGTGCTTTTTTAGGTACACACGGGCTGGATTGGGGCAGCTAGCATGTACACGCGTGCAGTAATGGAGCAGGGCACGTGGACCTTTATAAAGTTTTTTTTTTAAGAAGAGTTGTTCAATAGTGTTTTGGCAAGGAAGGAGTCTGAGATGGCCTGATGCCAGGTAAGTATGTCTAGTGAAAATTAGGGTTATAGCAGGTGTGTCACTCAAATTTGAGTCCAGAAACCCTCCCATATCATTAAGGCATGCCAATAGTCTATCCATGACAAATTTCAGTGCATACAGAAATTGTTTGAAGAAATTTCAAAGTTGGCCCCATTTGTAGATCCCTGTTGCTGGTGTCTAGTCCTTGTGCAATTTTTGTTCCTCGTTCCTCATTCCTTGACCATGGTGTAGTCCCCAAGATCCATTATTTTTGTACAAAATTACATACTAATGCCATAAAATTTCCCACACAAAGACCAAATTAATATCCGCTACATAAGTCTTTTGTCTTTTTTCAACGACTATGTAACGGATCTCAATTCTAAGAAGATTCAAATAGGACCTAAGAAACTTAAGTTCTTTCCTTAACCATATGTGACATAACACTATCATTCAATAGTAAAATTGTTACATTTCATTGTTTGGCATCATGTGTACTGAGGGCTTGAGCCACCATATCCACAAAGGAAACATACCAAGAATATTTGTCTTATGAACAAGATATGGTACTATCGATTTTGATGTGTGGAATAGAGATTGTTCTTATAGACTACACTGCATTGCACCATAATATAAACCCTAACTCCTTGAAAACCATTTAACACCATTCAAATTAGACACAATATTCTTGCGATGAATTATCTATACTATCGACGAACGTTTTTCATTGATAGTATAGAAAATTCATCGCAAGATTATTTACATTCATCTCTCTTGCAATGATATCAAATGATGCATATTGGATTCATTTAATATTTGGTTTATCAACTTGAAATCTCAAATTGATACTTTGCAAGCTAGCTGGACCTTCAGTCAAATACAAATATGAAACTTGGAATCATTAACATATCTACTAGAACATATGAAAAATAGGGTTTATGGTTTTCATGATGAATTGATGATGGAAGAAAGTGGGTGTGTCAATAAAATTTGAGTACATAAATCCTCCCATATCATTAAGGCATGTGAATAGTCTATCCATGTCAAATTTCAATGCATACAGATACAGTTTGAAAACATTTCAACGTTGGCCCCATTCACATGTCACTGTTGCTTGCCTCTAGTATCTTAATGGTGTTGATTAAGAAATCAATAAAATAGAGGGATTTTTCATCACAATGATGATGCAGATACGTTGTATATACCTTAATGTAGAACCTGAAAGCAAAATGAAGAAAGACCGACGAAAGCCTAAAACTTGCGTCAACCAAATTGGGTACTCTGAAAGAAAATTAGGGTTTATGGTTTACATGATGAATTGATGATGGAATAAAGTGGGTGTGTCACTCAAATTTGAGTCCAGGAACCCTCCCATATCGTTAAGGCATGTCAATAGTCTATCCATGACAAATTTTAGTGCATACAAAAACTGTTTGAAAAAATTTCAACGTTGGCCCCATTCGCAGGTCCCTTTTGCCGGTGTCTAGTCCTCATGCAATTTTCATTCCTCGTTCCTTGAACATGGTGTAGTCCCCAAGATCCATTATTTTGTACAAAATTACATACTAATGGCATAAAATTTCCCACACAAAGACCAAATTAATATCCGCTACATAAGTCTTTTGTCTTTTTTCAACGACTATGTAACATATCTCAATACTAAGAAGATTCAAATAGGACCTAAGAACCTTAAGTTATTTCCTTAACCATAGGTGACATAACACTATCATTCAATAGTAAAAATATTACATTTGATTGTTTGGCATCATGTGTACTGAGGGCTTGAGCCACCATATCCACAAAGGAAAAATACCAAGAATATTTGTCTTATGAACAAGATATGGTACTATCCATTTTGAGGTTTGGCATAGAGATTGTTCTTATAGACTACACTACATTGCACCATAATATAAACCCTAACTCCCTGAAAACCATGTAACACCATTTAAATTAGACACAATATTCTTGCGACGAATTAGCTATACTATCGACGAATGTTTTTCGTCGATAGTATAGCAAATTCGTCGCAAGATTATTTACATTCGTCTCTCGTGCGACGATATAAAATGATGCATCATGGATTCATTTAATATTTGGTTTATCAACTTGAAATCTCAATTTTATACTTTTCAAGCTAGTTGGACCTTCAGTTAAATACAAATATGAAACTTGGAATCATTAACATATCTACTAGAACATATGAAAAATAGGGTTTATGGTTTCCATGATGAATTGATGATGGAAGAAAGTGGGTGTGTCAATAAAATTTGAGTCCATAAAACCTCCCATATCGTTAAGGCATGCGAATAGTCTATCCAGGTCAAATTTCAATGCATACAGATACAATTTGAAAACATTTCAACGTTGGCCCCATTCACATGTCACTGTTGCCCGCCTCTAGTATCTTGATGGTGTTGATTAAGCAATCAACGAAATAGATGGATTTTTCATCACAATGATGACACATATACATTGTATATACATTAATGTATAACTTGAAAGAAAAATGAAGAAAGACCGATGAAAGCCTAAAACTTGCGTCAACCAAATTGGGTACTCTGAAAGAAAATTAGGGGTTATGGTTTACATGATGAATTGATTATGGAAGAAAGTGGGTGTGACACTCAAATTTGAGTCTAGAAACCCTCCCATATTGTTAAGGCATGCTAATAGTCTACCCATGACAAATTTAAGTGCATACAGAAACTGTTTGAAAAAATTTCAACATTGGCCCCATTCGCAGGTCCCTGTTGTCGGTGTCTAGTCCTCGTGTAATTTTCATTCCTAGTTCCTTGAACATGGTGTAGTCCCCAAGATATATTATTTTTGTACAAAATTACATACTAATGGCATACAATGTCCCACACAAAGACCAAACTAATATCCGCTACATAAGTCTTTTGTCTTTTTTCAACGACTATGTAACAGATCTCAATTATAAGAAGATTCAAATAGGACCTAAGAGCATTAAGTTATTTTATTAAACATGGGTGACATAACACTATCATTCAATAGTAAAATTGTTACATTTCATTGTTTGGCATCATGTGTACTGAGGGCTTGAGCCACCATATCCACAAAGGAAACATACCAAGAATATTTGTCTTATGAACAAGATATGGTACTATCCATTTTGAGGTTTGGCATAGATATTTTTCTTATAGAATACACAACATTGCACCATAATATAATCCCTAGATTCATAGAAAAACATGTAACACCATTCAAATTAGACACAATATTCTTGTGACAAATTAGCTATACTATCGACGAACTTTTTTCATCGATAGTATAGCAAATTTGTCGCAAGATTATTTACATTCGTCTCTCTTGTGATGATATCAAATTATGCTTGGATTCATTTCATATTTGGTTTATCAACTTGAAATCTCAATTTGATACTTTGCAAGCTAGCTGGACCTTCAGTCGAATACAAATATGAAACTTGGAATCATTAACATATCTACTAGAACATATGAAAAATAGGGTTTATGGTTTCCATGATGAATTGATGATGGAAGAAAGTGGGCGTGTCAGTCAAATTTGAGTCCAAAAACCCTCCCATATAGTTAATTCATGCGAATAGTCTATCCAGGTCAAATTTCAATTCATATAGATACAGTTTGAAAACATTTCGACATTGGCCCCATTCACATGTCACTGTTGCCCACCTCTAGTATCTTGATTAAGAAATCAACGAAATAGAGGGATTTTTTATCACAACGATGATGCAAATACATTGTATATACTTAATGTAGATCCTAAAAGAAAAATGAAGAAAGACCGACGAAATTCGAAAACTTGCGTCAACCAAATTGGGTACTCTGAAAGAAAATTAGGATTTATGGTTTACATGATGACTTGATGATGGAAGAAAGTGGGTGTGTCACTCAAATTTGAGTCTAGAAACCCTCCCATATCATTAAGGCATGCCAATAGTCTATCCATGACAAATTTTAGTGCATACATAAACTGTTTGAAAAAATTTCAATGTTAGCCCCATTCGTAGGTACCTATTGTCGGTGTCTAGTCCTTGTGCAATTTTTGTTCCTCGTTCATCGTTCCTCATTCCTTGTTCCTCATTCCTTGACCATTGTGTAGTCCCCAAGATCCATTATTTTTGTACAAAATTACATACTAATGGCATAAAATGTCCCACACAAAGACCAAATTAATATCCACTACATAAGTCTTTTGTCTTTTTTCAACGACTATGTAACGGATTTCAATTCTAAGAAGATTCAAATAGGACTTAAGAACCTTAAGTTCTTTCCTTAGCCATGGGTGACATAACACTATAATTCAATAGTAAAATTGTTACATTTCATTATTTGCATCATGTGTACTGAGGTCTTGATCCACAATATCCACAAAGGAAACATACCAAGAATATTTGTCTTATGAACAAGATATGGTACTATCCATTTTGAGGTTTGGAATAGAGATTGTTATTATAGACTAAACTAGATTGCACCATAATATAATCCCTACACTCCCTGAAAACCATGTAACACCATTCAAATTAGACACAATATTCTTGTGACGAATTAGCTATACTATCGACGAACTTTCAACGTTGGCCTGCCCTTCTGTTGGACGTGTCTAGTCCTTGTGAAATTTTCATTCCTCATTCCTCATTCCTTGACCATGGTTTAGTCCCTAAGATCCATTATTTTTGTACAAAATTACATACTAATGGCATAAAATTATCGACGAACTTTTTTTGTCGATAGTATAGCAAATTCATTGCAAGATTATTTACATTCGTCTCTCTTGCAACGATATCAAATGATGCAGCTTTGATTCATTTCATATTTGGTTTATCAATTTGAAATATCAATTTGATACTTTGCAATCTAGCTGAACCTTCAGTCAAATACAAATATGAAACTTGGAATCATTAACATATCTACTATAACATATGAAAAATAGTTTGGTTTATGGTAATTTCCATGATGAATTGATGATGGAAGAGAGTGGGTGTGTCAGTCAAATTTGAGTCCAGAAACCCTCCCATATCGTTGAGGCATGCGAATAGTCCTTGACCATGGTGTAGTCCCAAATATCCATTATTTTTGTACAAAATTACATACTAATGACATAAAATTATAGATGAACTTTTTTCGACGATAGTATAGCAAATTTGTCGCAAGATTATTTACATTAGTCTATCTTGGGACAATATCAAATGATGCTTGGATTTATTTCATATTTGGTTTATCAACTTGAAATCTAAATTTGATACTTTGCATGATAGTTGTACCTTCAGTCAAATACAAATATGAAACTTGGAATCATTAACGTATCTACTAGAACATATGAAAAATAGGGTTTATGGTAATTCTAAGAAGATTCAAATAGGTAACATTATTGATGAAATCTTATACAATCATGATGGTATAAAAATGAAAGAGATTCTCTTGGTTTCAAGAATAATTTATCCTCTACTTAACAAGGCAAACCACATGAAGGTGGAAGCTCACATGGCCCCTCCCCTCCCCCTCACATCACTCTCAATTGATCTCGAAAACCCAATCTATAAAATATAAAATAATTGAAAGCAACGTCCTATTAAGATTCATGCATAGAAACTACAAAAACAAAAATTAATGAAGGTACATGAAATTATGTGTTTCTAAATGATATTTTTAGTCTACCACGTACTTTACTATATTGACAACTATTTTCAGTTTTCAAATAATAATTAAACAACATGTGACCTAGGATATAAAAATGTCGCATAAAACTTAAAAACATGTAATTAACCCATGACATTAAAACTAAATTATTTTAAGAGAATAATTCATACAAATTAAAATATTATATAGTCACGTACCTAATCCAACCTCAACATCTGTGTAATCATCCTTATTCTCTATCTTGATCTTCTTCATCGAACTCGACATCTGTATCATCATCTAGTTCTGAAATTATGTTGAAAGGATTGATGATATCATCATTGTCATCAATGTCATTTTTGAGCATATTTTCATCGACATCATCATCAGGAATTGCAATATTGTCTCGTACACCTAGATAATGATCTTCTTCATCAGTCGACCCTCCATGCTCTTTTGGCTCTGTCTGATATTTTTTCAAATCATTTTCTTCATCTTCAATATCATCTTCTTCCTGTAAATGAGTATATTTAATTGGCCTTCCTATTGGATCATATTTAACAAAAAATGACCAATCCCTTTCATCTGGAACATTTGAGTAAAATACCTATTCACATTAGCTTGGAAAAACATAGCGATCATGTCCTCTTTCAAACATCGTTGTTTTAATCATTGGAAATCCGCTGGCATGTTGAATAACAGTTCTTTCCTCATCACGTACATGCATTCGTAACCTATACCATTTGACATTGAACAATACTAATTTGAAGGAATTAAAGTCACACTCAAGTATATCGTTTAAAGACCCCATAGTATCTATTTTCAGATTCTCAGGGATGTTTGTCACTCCTAGAGGAAACATTAGTAACCTGGAATACTGCAGCTATCCCACTATCAAAAGTTTTCCTTTTTTCATCCAATTGTTTGATGCGAAATTTATGACCATTGCACCACATAGCCTTGTGGTTTTTCAACTGCATATGTCAGATATGTAAAAGATGCATTGTAAATTAATAAATTAACATATATTTATATAACTTGGAAAGTATCTGAAAAAATATAGTACACATGTATCACATTAGTATAATATAAAATAACTGAATAAAATGGGTGAAATTACTTACTTGTCCATCTTTCAAACCACATGCTAGATCAATTTCCCTTTGCGTAACATTGGCATCTCCATTACGACGAGCTTCTCTAACCAATTCAGACAGTCGTTTCCATGATAACCTACCTCCATTATGTTTTTTACATCTTTCAATCCATACATTCATCCAGTCAAGATTGTTTGCAATGTATAAATGCAGTGCATCCCAGTCTAGAGGATCTGAATAAAAAAAACATAATTCACCAATACTAAATATTAGTTATAACGTACAATATGCAGGTAATTATAAATATTTATAATTTATGAAATAAATTATATTAATATATTAATGAGTATGATCATATATACACAAAAATGAAACTTTATATGTATTAATAATATGAATTTTCACAATTATTAATATATTACCTCTCATTTTTTTCATTCTATCTTTCCCCAACAGATGCTCTTGATCTTCAAAATTTTTTATGGAGTTCACATCCCAAATGCGATCCACTGCATGCATAGTTGGTGCTGCTAATTTAGGAAGATACTAACTAATATACACCATGGATTGATATACCATATATCCCTCCACCATAGAACCCTCAGGATGTGCTCTTTGTCTAACCAATGCCTTCAATGATTTCAAGTGCCTTTCCACCATCCACATTGACCTTCTATGAACAGGTCCACAAATTTCAATCTCCTCAACTTGGTGTATGAGGTAGTGTTCTTGTGCATTGAAAAATGTAGGAGGTATATACTTTTTCATTTCACACATTAGACGAAGAATTTCTCTCTTCCAATACTTTGTATCTTCTTCATGGATTTCTTTCAATGACAACCATCTACATGAGATCGTGACACAAGAAAATAACATGTTTCAACATAAGTACATAATATAATATATTACATTACATTACAAGTAAAGCACGTGTCATTAAGTACAAAAATAATTTGAAATAACATTTCACATATAAATCACAACTACGTCTTACCTCATGTATTTTCCAAGATCATATATAAGTTGTTTGACGTTGTTGTCAAAGTTGTTTGGGAGAGATAGCGGTAGAACATACTGTAACAACAAAATGAGATCGTAGACAAACAAAAATAAAAAAATAAAACATCTATAAGGCCAATATATATAAATATGTATACCAAAAGTATTACCTTAATGAAGGCATGCCAATCATGTGTTTTTGCCCCACCAAATTCACCTTTCTTCGTTAGGATATTTTTTATGTTTGAAGAAAAACCCGTGGGGAATTTAATTCTTTGAATGACCTCTTTTACATCATTGCTTTGTTTCTCTATTAATAACAATGGAAGGTTATTTCGGTCTAGTACTCCATCTGATCTCTTTGAATATCGGATCACACTTCGCATTGCATGATTGGCTTCCTGAATGTCAATACAAATTTTGACAATTTTTTCTTTGTCCCTCCTACCATCTATGATTCGACATAATGTTTCAGTCACATTCTTCCCGATACGCATTGTATCACACAAATGAGCTATTTGTAGCTCCTCATATGATCCGTAGGATCTTTTAATGACTATGGTTGAGTTTTAATTTTGCATGTGTTAATTAACCATTTGAGAAACTTAATGAAAGAATGAGGAAAAGAGAGGAATTATGACATCCATATGCACATATGCAGATCTGAAATGAAGTAATAAACAACAAACCATAACATGAGAATTGATAACGAAGTTCAGCACAACATTGCCTACATCTCCGGGCCTTTGTCTCTATGGGGGAGGCTTCTTTATTTCTGTTCAAAAGCTCAAAAATACATCGCAGCAATGCCAATTGGCTACAAGACTGATCTAGTCATGTTCTTCCAGTTCTCTAGAACCCTACAAAGAAAATGACACGCAAAACGGATGTCCAGAGCTCCCAGAAATGACCCGCAAGCGTCTGCTCCTCAATAGCTTCCCTGCATAAAAATGGCTTTGGCTTGGCTTCCCTTCAGCATAACTCTGCTCCGACTGTCCTTCCATGGCCTCAAACAGGCCTGGTTTATATAGATCTAAAGTTGGTTATCCATCTCCAACTTCCTCCCAAAATTTGGGCTCCAAAAATGCCCAATATCTCCCAATAATGGAGAAAATCTATTAAAATCAGGCATAATATCATTCAAAAATCCCAACTATAGCAAAAAACCCCATTTGGTATAAAAATATGGCACAACCCCTAAACTTGCGCGCTCTGGGTCATATGGGTGCCACCATGTGGCCAGGCGCTCCATGTACGCGCGCCCCCTGTCCCTGGCTCCTGGTTCGGTGGCATGTTCTATGGAACCACGGGCTAACGATATAACCCCCATGCCCTTTTGGTGTCTATAGCCTTGGTCTTGTGGGATCCGCCCAGGATCTGAGGGCTAGTCCTTATCCACAACACCCCTGCTGCGTTACCTCTGCACTCGTGGCCATATGGAGTAATGCTTTTTGAACCGTGGGTTGGGGCTAAGCCCCAGCCCTTTCCGCCCCCGACTGTTTCTTTGTTTAAATTCAAATATATAAAATGCCATATAGTTAACAAGTACCAACCGTGGCCCGGGTGGTTAGCCCGGTCCTGCCAGTCCATATCCCAGAGGAAGGTCCGAGGTTCGACCCACGCTGAAACCATATAATTTTACATAAAACCACGAACCAACCATAGGGTGCCATGTGGCAGCCCATGACTAGGCCACGTGGCACCTCAACAACCAATAGAAGTATGCCACGCATCAAATGCTGATTCGTCGACCAGTTTGCCATGTAACCTGCCACCATACCTTCCCAGTCAGCTGCTGACATCATCCCGTGCCACGTGTCACCCTTATAGTGGTGACATGGGTCACCCATAGATTGGTCCAACTGTCTGTCATATGCCACATCACCTGCCATGTGTCACCTCTAGGAGTTTCCACATCACCTCTATGGCCGTATGACCTGCACAGTCAGCATGCCACGTGGCACTGTACAGACTGTACGGACTATACAGTCATCCCCTTTTTTTTGCCTGTTTGGGTTTTCAGACAGAACGCGATATCTTTTGCATACGGAGCCCGTTTGACGAAGTAAATATATGGCTAGAATTAGGAAGACGAGAAAGACGCAATGGCGCTAGTTTTGTCAGATTTCGAGTACTTTCATTTTTGAGCATTTTTAAGCCCTGCCAAGCTTCTGGATCCGATTCTGGATCACAACTCCCCACTAAAAGACCTTTTGGTCCCCAAAAGGTTACTGACCATTCAACAAGCTTGGGATAGGCCACCCGACTTGTCCTCTGTCTCTGAACTCTATCCTGTGCACCTGTCTCATCAAGATCAACTGTAACACAATCATGACAACTGACAGTATATTGTTAGCCATTTGAACCCTGTTACATCTTGCTGAAGCCACTATCATCCATGTAGAAAACATTACTAATGACAGCATCAAAAATACGACTGCAAATGAGCTGATATACTTGAAATATTTGCACGACATGAGCTCATCTTGAAGCAACTTATGATTGATTTTCCACTCAACAATCATTTCTTGTTCTTGCTTAAGATCGATTACTTCATCTGAAACAATTATTGGTTTGTTGCTTGCTTGCACTACCTTCTTTAATTGTTCCATTGTTTGAAGTGTTTTATTTGCTTTAACATGATGAGCATGAACCACATAATCTTGACTTGCTTTAGTGAATTGATATTGATTCTTTGTCCTGTAGAAGATTTCCTTACGATCATATAAATATGGACTACCTAAGACCATTCCACATTATTTTAATGGCACTACATCACATTTTACTTCGTCCACATACTTAGATGAAATTACAAATTTGATTGTGCACTACTTTGTTATGTGCATTTGATGATGATTGCTTATCCATTTAAGTGTGTAAGGCTTATGATGTAGTTGTGTTTTTAACCCCAATTGATTAACCAATTCTTTTGAGATTAGATTAGATTGAGATCCACTGTCGATTAATGTGTCTATCTTAGTGTGTCGCATGATTACCCTTATATGAAACAACTTGATTCTACAATCAATGTCTTCACCAATTTTACCTGTCATACCAACCAATGAGATCTTTGATTCATCACCTGAATCCAATCCCAAGTCTGTGGGTTTTGTTGTCATTGCCACTGTTTGCATTCCCTTCTTTTCTTTGAACCACTTTGGCCTCTTCTCGGGATGCAACTGCCAACATTTGTCCTCATCATGTCCCTCTTTCTTGCAATGCTTGCAAGAGGGATTTCCTTCCTTCCTCGTCACTGAATTTGCATTCTTTCCATGCCTTTTCCTCTTGTCCTCTTTCCTTGAAGACGATGATTCCCCTAACACACCTGCTTTCCCTACTTCAATATACATAGCTTGAACAGAAACCTCATCAAGGTTAGTGGGTCCAAACATGAAAACAATGTTTCTAATATGCGTAGGTAAACCTCCTATATACTTCATAAGAGTTTCTTGTGTTTGCAAAGGGATATCTAACATTAATGCCATTTTTTGAAATCCATCGGTGTATTCTTGCACTGCTTGTCCTTTTCTTAGTTTTAAAGATTGCCATTCAATTAATGCTTTTTCTTTATAACCCAAAGGATAGAATTGTTTCCTAAGTGTAGAAATGAAACTCTTCCATGATGGAAATACATTACCCACATGTTGTGTTCCCTTTTGCA
>ML785372.1:537586-569407 GCA_009831015.1 Picea engelmannii | reverse complement strand
GTACACACATCACTTCACTTTATTATTTACCTTCTAAAATCTCTTAAACCACTTTCCTTATTTCAGGGCTAACCCACTTCTAACCACTTGTCCACTTAGTAATTTCTCCATTAACTTTATTATTTAAATAATTTCTTTTGTATCCACTTTGACTTATAGTACACTCATCACTTCACTTTATTATTTAAATAATTTCTTCTTTCGAACCAGTTTGACTACTTTGACCTTTTAGGGCTTCTAGATGACTCATGGGGGTTCTCCAACTTCACATGGCCATAACTCTCTAACCGTGAGAAGTTATGTGACGTTCCACATACCACTAGAAATGAAATGACATGTACAATCCATATAGAGTATTCTTACCTCCAAATATATCAAAACTCATACCATTATCCATCAAACAAACTTGGATCCATTACCCAAACCTTTGTGCTATCATAATTTTCTACCAAACTTTCTTCAAGGGTTTACATCAATGAAAACCAACCCAATTAATCAACACTAGAAGACATAGAGTGGAGCACACTTTTGAGGTAGGGGACTTGGTGTATTTGAGGCTACAACCATACAGATAGGAATCCATTAAGAAAAATGGCACTGAAAATATCAAACCTCGTTTCCATAGGCCTGGAAAGGTGCAAAGGAGAGTTGGGGTAGTGGCATATTAGTTAGAACTACTGCAGGGAAGAAAAATACACAATGTTTTCCATGTATCATGCCTAAATAAGGAATTGGGACAACATGTTGTAGCTAATGAAGAGCTACCCCCAGTTGATGAAGAGGGGCACTTGATCTTGATTCCAGAGGATATTTTGGAGGTGAGAGAGAAATAGTTAAGAAATAGGGAAATTAAGGAATACTTGGTCAAATGGAAAATTTTCCTATAAAAGATGCTACTTGGGAGAGTGAACATGTGCTACAACAAACAAGTTCAGGATTGCTTGTGGGAAAGCAATTTCTAGTAGGGGAGACTGTGATGTTCCCCTCTCCTTGACAAGAAAAAATGAGGACTTGGTAGTCTAGTCACCCCTCTAGACTATAGTCCAATGGGTAAAATGGGTTAGGAGGCGCTAAAGTGTCACTAAAGGGCCTAATGTTAATTTATTAAAGTGACTTTGATGAAAGAAGAAAACAATTTATTTGACTTTAAGAGGAAATAAAATAATAACCTAAGCAAAGACAGTGGAAGTATTGCATAATCATTTTTATTGGTTGAAGCTTCGACAAGATGTTTGCAAGTACATTAGATCCTGCATCACCTGCACCATTGCCAAGCCTGCCATTAAGAAACAGGGGCTATACACCCCTCTTCCTACTCCGGATAGGACTTGGGAGTCAATCTCCATGGACTATATCTTCGGTCTTCCTTCAACCAAGTATGGGAATGATTGTGTCTTTGTCGTCATCGATCGATTCTCTAAGATGGAAATTTTGGCACCATGACCGTCGATGCCACTGGCAAGATATTTTTCAGACATGTTTGGGTTCATTTTGGGCTACCACAGACTATTATCTTTGATTGAGACAGTAGGTTCTTGAGCACCTTTTGGTCCAACCTATGGTCAATGATGGACACCAAGCTAACCAAATCGACTACCTTCCACCCATAGAGTAATGGAAAATCACAGGTAGTCAATAGGATGATTGTCCATATCCTACGAATGTATCATTCCAAACATCCACACACATGTGATGAAATCCTTCTTTATGTTCAACATAGATACAACAGAGCCCTCCACAACTCTATTGGCCACATCCCTTTTCAGGTGTGTTTGGGGTTTCAACCATTAGTCCCCATTGATGTAGCTCTACCTATTGCAACCGCATAGGAAGATTCCTCCAATTATCATACATAGATTGATCGAGAGACCAAATTTGTTGAGCACATCTAGCACATCCAAGAACAAGTTCATTATATTGTGTAGAAAGCCAATGCCAAGTACAAGAAATGTCATGATCAACATTGAGTACCACATAAATTTCAAGTGGGAGATAAGGTCTGGTTGCATTTGCAGAAAGAGCGCCTCATAAGACCCCATAAAAAGTTGTGCCCACTCCGATACGGGCCTTAAACCATCACCAAGGTTTTGGGTGAGAATTATTTTGAATTAAGTATTCCTCCTTTCCTTGGATTGCACCCTGTATTTAATGTGGAACTGCTCCAACCATATTTTCTACCTCTCTTGGACACTTCAAGTGCGGCCGAGCATTTGGCCCCTACATAACTCAATCCTTACTGCATTGAACAAGCGAAAATTGATCGGATCATGGATAACAAGACAAAGGACACCTACCAACCGACTATCAAACTCTATCAGGTCGTCAAAGCAGGGTAATTTCTTCATCAGGGAAAGTGGCTTACCAGGAGTTAGGTTCAACAGAAGTTTCCTTATCTGATGTAGGCACTTGACGCAATGGAGACCATTGCTTCCTAAGGGGGGAGGAATGATCTAGGTGGATATTGGTGGCCACCTACTTATTCCACTGGCTCAAATCCCAATTTCCATTTTGATATTTTTTTCTATCTTTTCGGGTCCTAAACTTCTAGGGCTGTTTTGAGGCCCTAAACATCATTTTTTGGGCCCACCACAGTCACACTATAGATGGAGTCAAAGTGTGATGAAAAAATGTGTATTCCTCATATAGAACTTTCCAATGGGCTATCGTGTGCCTAAAACATAGATCATATGCAAAAGTTACGACCCCGAGAATTTGATGTACCAACTTACCCCATCGGGGCCCACATGACTTTTGGTGCTTCATCTCCTAGGGTTTGGTTTTTGGATGTTTAGGGTTTTCTCATTTATTCTTTATGTCAAAAATTCCTTTGGAGCCTCATTGTAACCAGATTCTTTCGAATGAGCATAGGTGACACATCTCTTCTCACAGATAAGCTACCACCATTCTAGCTAGCTTGTGTGCTTTTGCATTTTAAACAATTATTAATAAAATCTATGCTTTACTGTATTATTGTGATCCTTGCCATATATCTATGTAATTCTTTGTTATATTTTTGTTTTATTTCTTCCTTCATAACGTTCCTAAAATAATCCGTATCACCATCCATAATAGTTTGAATTCACAATACTTTATTTCATGCCCTTTGATTGAGCACTTAAGAAATCCACCAAATTTCTACAAATTTAAATTTCTTAATTAATTGCCCAACTTATTTTTTTATTTCTCTGTTATTTTTCATTTTGGCACACTTAATATTGTGGCTAATCATAAACCACAAGTTTATTCAAGTGGACAACCATCATTTCAGTGTAGCATTCATTTAAAGATATTAAAAGTTTCACTACCCAAAAGACTAAAATCTCATTCAAAGTATCTAAAAAGATTGTTTCTCAAAAAAATCCATATTAATAAAAAAAAATTGATATATATAAAATCATTTACATCATTATTATAATAGATGAATTAAGGAACCATATATATTCATTTGCATAAATCATCCAAATATATTCAACACACAATTCTTAGGTTGTAACATAAGTCTCACATGGCATGCAACTCTCTACAGGTTCATAAATCCAACTAAAGATAATCCAATCCACCTATTATTTTTTTTAATAAAATTTAAAAAGTGCTTAGCCTTCAATCATTAAATACAATACAAATATAGCTATCAATGTTACAGACTAGTGCATATTTATCACTTGTACAAATTAGTGCAGAAGAGATGTGCCAAAACATATCTAGTATGAGTTTCAACTCCGTGCATGGGTTGTACTTTATTCTAAAATGACACATATTTGGGTGCTTCAAGCACAATTACATGCTAGTGTGCTGAACAAAATTCATATTGAGGTGTCATTGTGTCTCGGCCACAATGATAGTCTCACCCTCCAACTAACTTTTTCCTTACAAAATGTTGTTGACTTTATCCTTACAAAATGTTGACTTTGTTAGATTATGGGACAACTTCTCAAAATTCAGTCGTCAATTTGTTAAAACTTTAATCCATAAATCCACTTCTCATCAATGTCCTCGAAGTTAGTTTGAAAAAATTAATGTTCAAATTCTATTATTTTAGGATTAGGACTCTTTTAGTGCCTTGTCTAAACGTGAAGATGCCAATGCCTTATAATCACTAAGCAATGTATAGCCACAATATGGACCATTCCAAATCACTCTTTCTCCATTACTTAGTTGAGTAAAAATGGTCTTTTCTAATTTTCTTAGAAGTCATTCATTCACATCATCAAATATTTAATCAAAGGAATGTGATAGCCACCATCAAATCTTTGTAAAAATTGTAATTTTCCTTTCCTATTTTCTTAAAAGTCATTCATCCTCATCATCAAATCTTAGTCATTCATCGCATCATCAAATCTTTAATCAAAGGAATGTGGTAGCCAATTATACAATTTGTATAGTTGTTTTTATTCAAGATATAAAATTTAGATGGCTTACATTATCCCATAATTCTTAACTACACTATTTAATTATACATTGATTTTAATAAAAAAATTTAACAATATTTATGAATGTTATCTTAGATTTTGTGGAATGATTTACTGAGTGTGACTTATCAACCATTCCGAGAGACCATAACATTCTTGTTGATGGTCTGGCTACCTCAGCAAGCACTTGTAAAATTCCCTTCCATCCTAATCGCCAATACACAGTTGAAGTGAAAAATAGACTAGTTGTCCCAGATAACATCAAATATTGGCAAGTTTTTGGAAATGATGAACAAATTGAAAACTTTTTACAATCAAAAAATGAATTTGAATGTGCCAACATAGATGCAGATTTTTATGATGAAGGAGAAAGTGTGGAAGATATTGATTCAAAAGAAATAGATCAGAAAGTAGAAGATTTGGAAATTCTACAATTGAAGGATAATGTTTTGCCTAGAGGGTTAGTCCCTTTAGAAGAATTGTTTATTTTTTATGATGTAGCCAAAAAACCTAAAATTGAACCTACTGGAAAGGAAGTTGAAGACTACAACATAGGAACTGAACAAGAACCAAAAGTGATTAAACTGTGTAAATCTTTACCTCCTGCTCAAAAACAAAAATACATAGAACAATTTAGAGAATTCATAGATGTTTTTGCATGGAGTTATGAAGATCTAAAATCTTATGACACTAGTATTATACATCATAAAATTCCTAGAAAACAAGACCAAAAACCTTTTAAACAAAAAATTAGGAGGATTAACCCAAAGTCGATGCCTTTGATAGAAAAAGAAATAAAAAAGATGTATGATGCTAAGATCATTGTCCCATTAAGATTTTCTAAGTGGGTGTCAAATTTAGTTCCAAATAGAAAGAAGAGTGGGGAAATCAGATTGTGCATTGATTTCAGAAACCTTAATAAAGTCTCTCTCAAATATAACTACCCCTTGCCAAAAATGGATCATATTTTGCAGAAGGTGGTTGGGTCTAGTAGATTTTCTCTGTTAGATGGTTTTTCTGGTTACAATCAAGTTTTATTCCACCCTAATGATCAAGAAAAACCAACATTTACCACACCTTCGAGTACTTTCATGTATGTGAAAATGCCTTTTGGGTTAATGGATGCTAGAGCCACATTTCAAAGAGCAATGGATATTTCTTTTGTGGATGAACTAGGCATATTCATTTTTATATACCTAGATGATATCACTTTTTTTTTCAAAAACAGATGAAGAACATTTGCTCCACCTGAGAAGAGTTTTTGAAAAATGCAAGAAATTTGGAATTTCCCTTAATCCAAAGAAAAACTTATTTGGCTTAGAAGAAGGCAAATTGCTAGGACATATCATCTCAAAGGATGGAATCAAAATTGATCCCATATGAATTGAAGCTATTCAAAAGATATATCATCCCAAAAAAATAAAGTAACTCCAACCTTTCATTAGAAAAATAATTTTTCTAAGGAGATTTATCCCTAATCTGGCAGAACTTCTAAGAAATGCAGCAAACATGTTGAAGCAAGAAAAAACAAAGTGGACCATAGAAGAAAAACATTCATTTGATAAATTGAAACAAGCCTTAACATAATCCCCTATGCTTATCATCCCTAATTTCACAAAATATTTCCTCCTTTTCTCATTTACCTCTGAGCATACTATTGCAACAGTTCTCTTGCAGAAGAATAATGAAGGCCATGAAAAGCCTATTGCTTTCTTTAGTAAATACTTGAGAGATTATTCATTGAAATACAACATCATGGAAAAGAAAGCTTTTTCTTTGGTAAAATAAATCAAAGATTTTAGAGTATTCATTCTTCACTCACGTATAATTGCTTATGTCCCAAACTCTTTGGTGAAAGATATTCTGACCCAAGATAGTCCTGATGGAAAAGGGGGTAAATGGATTTCTATTTTCCTTGAACATGATATTGAAATCAAACCTACCAAGATCATTAAGGGTCGAGGATTAGCTAAATTAATGGTTGAGTCTAATTTTCATTCTTTGGATATAAATTTTCTAGCTGCAATGGATGAACAAGAAGAACAGATGACTCCACAAGTGACATAGGATTTTCAACCTCTCCTTGGTATGCATACCTGATTTTTGTCTTACATCATTTACGAGCTCCTCCTGGTTCAACCAAGACTAAAGCTAGATTTATTAAACTCAAATCTATGAAATATTTTATTTTGAATGGAAATTTATATTGGAAGGATGTTGGAGGGATTTTGCTAAACTGTTTATTGAAAGATGAGGCAAATAAAGCTTTGCAGGAATTTCATGAAGGAGACTTTGGTGGACACTTGAACTGGAAGTCTATTGCCAACAAAATCCTAAGAGCAAGGTTTTACTAGCCAACCTTATTTGCAAACGTTCATAAAAAAGTGACCTGATGTCACAACTGCCAAATATTTGAAGGAAAAAGGAAACTGCTACCTTTACCCTTGAAACCAATATTAGTTGAAACTCATTTTCAATAGTGGGGTTTGGATTTCATTGGAGAAATTCACCCGCCCTCATCAGGCCAACACAAATGGATCCTTACAACCATTGACTATTTTACCAAGTGGATTGAAGATGTACCTACAAGGAAAGCCACTGATGCTGTGATTATTAAATTTTTAGAAACTAACATTCTTTCAATATTTGGATGTCCCAGGAAGATCATCACTGAAAATGCATCAACATTTAAATCAAAGAAGATGGTGGAGTTTTGCAGCAAATATCATATTACTTTAGGAAACTCTACTGCCTATTACCCTTAAGGGAATGGATTAGTAGAGTCTTCCAACAAGAGTCTGGTCAATATCATCAAAAAGTTGTTGCATGATAACAATAAGTCATGGCACAACAAGCTGGTCAATGCATTATGGGAAGAAATACTTACTACTAAGATATCAATTGGCATGTCCCCATATCAGTTGGTTTATGGAATGGATGTTTTTTTTCCCACTTGTTTATGTGTCCCTGTCATGAAATTACTACATGAAGTATAGGAAGAACCAAATGACATCCAGAGGAGAATAAATCAGACCATATAGTTGCAACAATCCATAGAAGAGGTCTACAACAAAACTCAAGTGATCCAGGAAAATATTAAGAAGATCTATGATAGAAGAACCGAGGCTGATGATTTCCAGATAAGAGACAAAGTAGTGAAATGGGATTCAAGGAAAGAAGAGAAAGGTAAGAATGGAAAATTTGAGAATTTATGGAAAGGTCCTTACATAATCCATGCTTACAGAGGAAACAATGAATTCTTCATCAAGGATATGGATGGCGGAGATATGCTAGGTGGACCTATCAATGGCAGAATTCTCAAGCACTACTTTTCACTAGAATATAGATTTTTCTTACTCGATTTCATTGTGAATACCATTTTACTTTTTACTTTCATGAGTGGGTGACTCATATCATAAGTTGAAGCTCGAAGAGAAGGTCCTAAGCTCCTGATCAGTTGTCACCAGGTTTACAACTACAATAAAACAAATCAGATGCATAAAGTACTGGAGAAGATGATTCAAGGAGTCCGATCACTAGTTCTTGGAACCTCATAGGGAGAGAACCATCCCCAAGTGGAGCCATTGTTATAGTCCTATATTTCATAGTATCATATGGTGATCGAATTTTCTTCCTTCAGTGATTCTATGTTGTAAATAATATTTCGTTCTGCAAATGATTTCCAAAAGAAAAAGAAAAACATAAAAAATAATGAAAATGAAAAGAGGGTATAAAAAGAAAAGAAAAGAAAAAGGAAAAAATATAATAAAAAGAAAAAGAGAAAAAGAGAAAAACACGAAAACCCCACCAAAAGAAAAATAAGTTTGAATCATATAGTCTAATCACGATCAAACATTTTAAATTTGTTGTTGATATGTTAGAAAATAAATTTGGTCAAACTGTCTAATCTTGGCCAAAGTAGTTAGGTAGAGGAATAAATCAATCCAACAATTTAAGATGGATTGATAAGTTAGATGCATAGGTTAGAATGTAGATTAGGTGAATTTTGCTTTCAAATAAAATTGAAAAGGGTTTGCATTTCAAAATGCAAACTAAGTTTATTAAAATTGGTTATTTTAGCACAGGGAAATAAATTACAATGTAAAGGTTTCAAAATGAAAGCTTAGTGGTTTATGACTTAGGTTTTTATCCAAATTTTGAAAGTAGAGAAGATGTTTTGTCTTGTAGCGCATATCCTTCGCGCAAATCTCCCCCGATGACATCAACTTTTCCCCGATCAATGACCCTCAACCATTTTCTCCCCCCCGACCTACCTACCTTTATCGGTGGAGGGGGGGTTCGAAAAGTGGTATTTTCCTGCATCGGTCCCACATAACGTGGCACGTCCTCAACATTTTTCACCCCCCCTCCTATTTCCACTTACCACCGACCCCCCCTCCGAAATCCACCAAACCAAATATCGATATTGCTCACTCTCTCCGCCACTACTATCCTATATCCACATGACTCCTGTCCAACTCAACATACATGTTAGCCAATTAAAACCTCCCTCGTGACCGTTATTTGTCTCGTAACAACCCCTGGGTATCCACTGTACATATTAAAACCCATGTTCTCATTCCATTACACTATTTTCCGAGTAAGACACCATGAAGACCGCGCCAAGCTAAGCTATCAAACTGTCACTACCATCTCTCACCATAAACAAGAGAATCTTTCTCCTGGTAATACAACTTCTCCATATTTTTGCTGCTAATTCTTTCAATTATGGCTCCCAAGGTCAAACCTTCCGACACATCTGAAAACCCAATGATTCCCCCTCCTGTCGACCTAGACCATATCCCTCTGAAAGACAAAGACTACAAGGTTACAGAGCCGAAGTGCGAGTTTGATTTCTTTGAATTGCACTCTTGGTTGAAAGAGATTTTCCTTGACCAGAGCGATGAAATTGGACTCAGGGAGTCTAATTTTCCCTTGTATATGTTCCCTCAGAGTTATCGTTTCCCATAATTCTTTCTCATATGCCAAGCCAATTATTCGCCTGAAAAAAGAGCCATTGCTTCCTCCACTAGTCAAATATTGTTCACAATTACCTTTGAATCCATCAACCAATTGTTACAAATACCTAGAAATGACTCAGCTACTATGTTCTCTGTCGAATCCCTAAATGATTTATACCAAAAGTTAACTTTTCCCCAAAGAACCTAGATTTTTGAGATCTTTCTCCCTGAAGATGCCCAATTTCCCAAGAAAAACCCACCTTACCCATCTTGTATTTTCATAGTGAAAGAAAACCAGATCATATCCACGCTATCATACCTGTTAGGTTATTACTCTGATGAATGGTTAAATGAGCCTATTTTAGGTTTTCTATCCATATTTTCTATAGAGGAAAAGGTTTCCATTAAGTTCAATTTCAGTCAATTTCTGGCTGATAGTATTCATGATCAATTCTTCAAGTTTCCAACTGAAGGGATGTTCAAATACTCTTTGATTCTAGTTTATATGTTTCTATTTTTTCAATTAGACAGGTTTCCTTGTGCACACCAGAAGTTAAATAAGGAAGGAAGCCAATAGTCAGTTACATCATGGACCTCAATTACATCATGGACCTCTATGAGTAGAACTTTAAAGATTTCATAGATCAATTCATTCATCCAGTTATTTGTTTGATGAACAACAACATAGAACCAAGGGTCAGTGAAGAAATTTAGAAGGTCTTACACCTATATAATCAAGCCAAGACATGTGATTGGTATTTATGCTAGAACTATACATAGATAAGGGTATATGGGTGTGAGATGCCTCCTTACAAATTTCTTAAATACCTCCCAATGAGGATTTTTTCACTGGAGTATATAAGGAAAATGGTAAATTCATATGAGATTCATTTTGTTGCAGCAAATAAGAAATCCCATCTCATAATCAAAACTCAGATTGGACCATTCATTTGCAACAACAGATCAACAAGAGAAGAAGCATATAGCCTTTTGAAACAAATGAAGTTTCCTTTGATTTTCACTTGGGCATATGATCCTTTTGGCATCATTTCTGAGCTAAGGGTCAAGCAAAAGACCACTCCCTATGTGCACACCCAAAGGCCAGAAATTGAGAGATATATGAACCAGGAAGAATGGCAGGAAAACACATTGCAAGAACCAGAGGAGAAACCTATCTCTGTAACCACTTCACATAATACTACACCTCAAAAGAAAGTAGAGAAAAGATCAAGGAAGGAAGTTTCTCCTTTAGTCACAGAGGTATCAACTGGAGATTTCCAAGTATACAGAGAGAGAACTAAAACTAGTCACACAACAGATTTGCTAAAGAGGGAGAAATGCAGTCCACCATAGTTTTGGAGGGACCACATTCTTCAATCCAATCAGATAGCCTGTTTATAGGTTCTCCATCATCACCAACATCTCAAAGAAATCTAGACACAACTCTAACATCTGAATCAACTCATGGAAAAAAAGAGTCAAACATATTTGACAAATATAAGAAAATCAAGCAAAGGAATGAGCTTATAAACAACAACACCTACACTAAATTATGGAAGAAGAATTCTACTTCTCAACACAGACTGTTGTAAGCTTTTGACACATTGAAGGGAAGAATGAAAATGACATTCTTACAGGCACATGTCTCCCATCCAAAGAGAACAACAGATTACAAGAAGATTGCTTTTGAGTTTGATATAAAATATTTCCATCTTGTTGACTAGATGGATATGCATAGACAGACAGGAGAAATGATATTTTCAACTTTGAAAAATACCTCAACGACTACTTCTAAATTGTAGGTATCCCTTGTTGGCATGTTTTCAGGCAGATGTGCTTGTCATTGATGGCATGATCAGATTATGTAGCAATGGAAAAATAGGGACAACGTAAGCTCATAATAGATAGTGCAGAGGTGCACAAAGAGTGCAAGAGTGTGCTTGTTTATTTGATGGAAAATAGGCAGGCAAGGAAGATCAACAGTGCAGGGATAATTGCATGGAAATATTAGAAGCGTAAACACCATTTCGGAGTTTCGGATATCGGGCATTGGAGGAGTCAAGGAAGCAACTCACGATAAGAATACCGAAACGACGAAATGTGAAACACCAGAATACGTTGATTCGACTCCATTTCAGAGTTTCGGATACCGGGAGATTGAGAAGTCAAGAGTTGAGACTCTTCAACATAGGAGTCCCAAAGTTGCGAAATCCAGAATCTCGAAATCCCGAAAGAGGCACATCAACAAGAGTTTTACTGACTGGGAAATAACTCCATTTCAGAGTCCCAGATACCGGGAGTTGAAGTGTCGAAACACTTCACCACAGGAGTGCCAAAATGTCGAAATGAAAAAATGTGAAATGCCAAAATCCTAAAAGCAGGAGACAGTTCCAGATACCGGGAGTTGAAGTGTCAAAACACTTCACCACAGGAGTCCCAGAATCACGAAATGCGAAACGCTGAAATCCCGGAAGTAGGAGACAGTTTTGGATACCAGGAGATGGAGGAGTCAAGTGTCGAGACTCCTCATCACAGGAGCCTCGAAGTTGCGAAGTGTGAAAAGCCGAAAAACTGATCTGACTTCATTTCGGAGTTTCACAGACCGAGACTTGGAAGTGTTGAGAACATTCACATCAAGAATTTAAAAATCGTGATATGAAAAATTGTGAAGTGATCTGGGCCGATAGATCCATGAGGAGAATTTGGTAGACCATGTCAAAAAGGATAGGTGGAAGAATGTGACACGTGGCACGATCAGACAACAACAAGTGTCGAGTTGATTAGGCATTTCAGGCCACTGGAAATCACAATTTTGAGTGACACGTGACATCCACTCCAGTCATGACACGTCATTGAGTGATGCAAGACTAACCTCACTCCAAGAGTTTTTTCTTCAGGAGTTTTAACTCCATCACTCCCCCAAAGTCTCGAAGGCTGAAGTCCTAGGATAGAGGATAGCCATCCAATCACCACGGATCGAGGAACATTGATTTGGAGATCGAAGCGCTTGTGTGATTGGAGAGGGGTCATATTCCGGTGGTCACATCGTCGAAGAACTGTAGAATAGAACTCGAAGTGGCAAGCTCCATTTCAGAGTTTTGGGGATCAGGACATGAAGAGTAATGAAATATTCACCACAGGGATCCCGAAATGCCGAAGTGTGAAATGGCGAAATGAACGCAAGATTCAATGAAGTCAATTCAATGGTGCAAATGAATTTGAATAAGATTAGAGGGCTACTATTTCACTTCACATTGTAATTTCTAGAAACAAATGATGGTTTATGCCAGAGGATGAGCTCATCTATGACAGAGAAGACGAAGAGTCTCAACTGCTACAGAAGTTGAGGAATCTTGAGATAACACCTAGTGATGATGGATGCATGGGGTAAACTGGCAGAGAAGCTGAAGAGTTACCATGATGATCAGGAAGAGCACTCAAAATGAGAAGGAGATGCAGAACAGAGAGAGACAACGTGGCACACAGGAGATGGGATAGCTGTGGAAGAGTGAAGTGGAAAAAACACCCCAATGTGGAGAGAATGCAAGAGACAGAAGAAGATAGCATGCACAAGGTGCACGGAGACTTTAAAAATGCTGAAAAAAGAAGAAATTGGTGGTTGTTGGGTGTGATGAAGGTGTGAAGAAGGAGGCAAAGCGCAACAACAAAAATTCACAGAAGGGGAATGGTGCATTGAAGAGACATGGAGCAAAGAGCATAAAAGGAAAAAGATCAGAAAGCGCAGGAAGTGTGCAGAAGACACTGATGCAGACAGAGCAGCGCAATGTAGCAGAACAGTGATGAGACCGATAAGCCATTGAAGAACTTTATATCACTGTAATAAGTCTTAATAGAAAATATTTACATTTCAGGGTGGTAGGGAGGTGCTAGGGAGGAATTTTGTCCTCAGAGGTTCAAGTGGGTGCTTGAACAAAGGGAGTTGTAGCTTCCATCTGGTTGCAGCCAGAGAAACCAGGGTGGTAGGGTGGTGCAAGGGAGAACTGTTGTTCTCTGTTATACAGGTTGGTGCCTGTGTGACTGGAAGTTGGTGCTTCCATCCAGTTTGTGCTGGAACACTTAGGGAGTTGGTACTTCCTTCTAGCGGGTGCCAGAGAAACCAGGGAGTTGGTGCTTCCTTCAAGTTGGTGCTAGAGAATCCAGAGAGTTGGTTCTCTCAGCAAGTAGCAGCTTGCAAAATAGAGGTTGTAGCCTCATTATGAGTTGGTGCTCATATGTATGATAATGTAAAGAATGTACAGATTAATTATCATATAAAGAAGAAGAGGTTTTTTCCCTTTATGGGTTTCCTCAGGAAATATCTGTCTCTGTGTATCTCATTTGTGTGAATGATGTTGAATGGTCTATTGCTTGCTTCCCTTCATTATTGTGATTGTCATTGAGTGATCTGGAAAGTGTTTAAAATAAGTATGATTGTTTAAGAAAGGTTACAACTGATTCACCCCCCCCTCTCAGTTGTCCAACATCCATGAATAACATCCAGTCCCAGTTAAATCTTGAGAATATTTGTTCTTTGGCCAAAGATAATAAAATAAAATCATTGGAAGAGTTAGTTCTTAAGATTGGATATGCTCCAATAAATGTCAAAGTAGTAGAGGGGTTGATAAAGAAAAATAATGATAATATAGAATCACTCAGAAAGCACCCGAAGATTCCAACAACAGAGGATTCACAAACCAAAGAAGTGTCTGAGAATAAAATCCACAAAGAAGAGATGCTAAAATTAATCATGGAGCAAAATGCACAAATAAGGGAAATGGAAGCAGAGATGGACAAGATGATAAAAGAAAAAGAGAAAAATGTGCAGCTGGCCATGATTCCACTAGATGCACTGCCTCTGACAGGGATCAGAACAACAAAAGTGTCTACATCAACAACAATACCAACAACAATCCCAGTACAAATCTCAGATGCCTTTGATAAACTAGCAAAATCTATGGAGGATATGTCCATACAAGGGGCATAAATTAAAAAGTTACAGAAGGAGGTAAAGACATTACAAGACCTGAAATAAATGTTCCAGGCTTCTCATCAGGCAGAATTGCACAAGTCTCAGATGATTGACCAACAACTGCAACAATTAGGGAAATAAACTACCATGGAAAACACCTTAGCCCAAGCTAAGGAAAACACATGGATAGATATCAACAGATCCATGACAAAGATTTGTCCCTCTATTCAGATCATTTTTTAGCAACATGAATTAATTCATAAGGAAAGAGGAGCCATTGTAGTTATCAAAGAAGAATTGGGAGAAAATCCAACAGAGGCCACAGAGCTTATCAAGTTTCTAAACTCTAAAAATAAACTAGAGTTAGAAGACCTAGAGATTGAGGATAGAACTTAAAGCATCCTAGAGATCAAGAAGGTTCTAACCAAGAAAGTCCTAATGTTGCAGATGGAGGATAAATCTCAGGTGATGGACATAGGTATGCAGAGGTTCTTCAACACGTTTGAGGTGCTACATAAGAAAGGGCTTCCTAGATTGTTAGTACTAAATGACAAATTGATTACTCTACCAGATTAGAACCAGAATTTGAAGATAGTGGTCAAAGAAAACTCAAAGTTTGTAGGAATACAGGGAAACATCACTAAGAAATCTTGCCTGGAGACATTACAGTTTGACTTGAGCATTCAACATGAAATCAAATATATTTTCATTACAAAGCCTACTTTTTCCAAGTACACAGAGATTGATGAAATATACAAAAAATTACTCAAGATTTCTATCCCAAGTAAAAGGAGGTGGGATAATCTATGCAAATTACTTGAGTAAAGATAGGTTTGATGTTTCAGCCAACAAGGAGTAACAACTAAGTAAAGTCAAAGAGACAAGTCATCAACAACTTCCACCAAATCAACACCAAAAATCTGAACAAATCTACATGATTCCTACATTTTTGTAATTTGATATTTAGTTAGTTTAGATATCCCTCCAGAATATCCTGATCATTTATGATAGGATCCGATGTAGATAATTGTATAAATACTTTTATTTTCAAAGTATTGAGGGTTGATTTTTTCATCCGAAAGCTACCGTATAAATTTTTAAAAGGATCGTCGAGTAATAAAAAGGACTCATTCACACGATTCTCGTGTCAAACTGTTGGTGATGTGCATTTTTCTTTGTCTATGTTTTTCATTCTCTATTAATCATTTATGTGTTCTCAGTTCTAATTATTCAAAAGAAGTTAAAGAACATAATTTATCTTAGCATACTTTGTTTCTGTTTTTTGAATGATCTTCATGTTTTTTCATCCGAAATTAAGTAAAAGAATTCTTAACTGCTCTTCTACTTAGTGGAATAACCCTCTTTTCTTCTCATTCACTTCATCTAATTTAATCATATCTAAATAGTTTTTCTACCCTTCCCTATGGAGAAAACCATATAAAAAACTGAATCAAATCACTATCTTTAAAGACAAACCCCATAGCCCAATGGAAATTTAACCATTCAATCAGCCATATATTTCAAACAAACAAACAAATCCCGCACTGTCATAAATCTAACTCAAACATTTTAACTCAAACAAATCTAAATCCTACAGAGAGATCCCTCTCTGAAGCTGGCAGGGCTAGATCCCATCTTCCAAAGTGGTTTTGTAGTTACCTCTATCTTTTCTTCTACAACCTAAAGAAATTACAGAGTGCTAACAATGCCCACTCCAATACAGGCCTTACACCATCACCAAGGTTATGGGTGAGAATGATTTTGAATTAAGTATTCCTCCTTTCCTTGGATTGCACCCTTTATTTAATGTGGAACTGCTTCGACCATATTTTTCACCTCTCTTGGACACTTTAGATGCAACCGAGAAGTTGGCCCCTACATAACTCAATACTTCCTGCATTGAACATGTGAAAGTTGACCGGATCATGGATACCAAGACAAAGGACACCTGCCAACAGACTATGAAACTCTATCGGGTCGTCAAAGCATGGCAATTGCTTCATCAGGGCAGGTGGCTCACCAGGAGTTAAGTTCAACAAAAGTTTCCTCATTTGATGTAGGCACTGATGCAATGGAGACCATTGCTTCCTAAGGAGGGAGGAATAATCTAGGTGGATATCAGTGGCCACCTACCTATTCCACTGGCTCAAATCCCAATTTCCATTTTGATATTTTTTTCTAGCTTTTCGGGTCCTAAACTTCTAGGGTCATTTTGAGGCCCTAAACAACATTTTTTTGGCCCGCCACAGTGACACTATAAATGGATTCAAAGTGTGACAACAAAATGTGTATTCCTCATATAGACCTTTCTAATGGGCTATTGTGCACCTAAAATGAAGATTGTATGGAGAAGGTATGACTGCGGGAAGTTGATGTACCAACTTACCCCATCAGGGCCCACATGACGTTTGGCGCTTCATCTCCTAGGGTTAGGTTTTTGGATGTTTAGGGTTTTCTCATTTATGCTTTATGTCAAAAATGCCTTTGGAGCCTCATTATAACCAACTTATTTTGAACAAGCATAGCCGACACATCTCTTCTTGGAGATAAGCAACTACCATTCTGGCTAACTTGTGTGCTTTTGCGTTTTACAGTGTTTTGTATTTCAAACAATTATCAATAAAATCTAAACTTTACTGTATTATTGTGTTCCTTGTCATATCTCTGTGTAATTCTTTGTTATATCTCTATTTTATTTATCTCTTCATATCATTCCTAAAATAATCCGTATCACCATTCATGATAATTTACAAGTCACAATACCTTATCTCGCACCCTTCGATTGAACACTTAAGAAACACACCAAATTTCTACAAATTTAAATTTCTTAATTAATTACCCAACTTATTTCTTTGTTATTTTTCATTTTGACACACTTAATATTATGACTAATAATAAACCACAAGTTTATTCAAGTGGACAACAATCATTTTAGTGTCATTTCAGTGTAGCATTCCTTTAAAGATATTACTAGTTTCACTACCCAAAAGACTAAAATCTCATTCAAAGTATAAAAAAAGATCGTTTCTCAAAAACCCATAATCCATATTAATAAAAAAAATTGATATATGTATACAATCATTTACATCATTATAATAGATAGATTAAGGAAACCGTATATACATTTATTTCCATAAATAATCCAAATATATACAACACACAATTCTTAGGTTGTAACATAAGTCTCACATGGCATGCGACTCTCTATATGTTCATAAATCCAACTAAAGATAATCCAATCCAACTATTTGTTTTTAATAAAATTAAAAAAGTGCTTAGCCTTCCCTCATTAAATACAATACAAATATAGTTATCAATGTTACACACAAATTATCACTGGTACAAATTAGTGCAGAAGAGATGTGCCAGAACATATCTAGTATGAGTTTCAACTCCGTGCATGGGTTGTATTTTATGTCAAATACTTTATTCTAAAATGACACATACACCATATTTGGGTGCTTCAAGCACAATTACATGGTGTCATTATGTCATGGCCACAAAAGTCAAATTGAGGTGTCATTATGTCATGGCCACAATGATAGTCTCACCCTCCAACTAACTTTTTCCTTACAAAATGTTGTTGACTTTATCCTTACAAAATGTTGACTTTCATAGATTATGGGACAACTTCTCAAAATTCTGTCGTCAATTGTTGAAACATACCAATTACTTTAATCCATAAATCCACTTCTCATCAATGTCCTCGAATTTAGTTTGAAAAAAATAATGTTCCCATTCTATTATTTTAGGATTAGGATTCTTTTAGTGCCTTGCCTAAATGGGAAGATGCCAATGCCTTATAATCACTAAGCAATGTATAGCCACAATATGGACCATTCCAAATCACTCTTTTTCCATTGCTTAGTTGAGTAAAAATTGTAAATTTTGTAATTTTCTTAGAAGTCATTCATCCTCATCATGAAATCTTAGTCATTCATTCTCATCATCAAATATTTTATTAGGAATGTGGTAGCAATCATCAAACATTAAATCCAAGGAATGTGGTAGCCAATTATACAATTTGTATAGTTGTTTTTATTCAAGATATACAATTTAGATCGCTTACATCATCCCATAATTTCTAACTACATTGTTATATAACATTGTTTAATTATATATAATTACACTACCTTGTTTAATTACACATTGATTTTAGTAACTTTTTTCAACAATATTTATGAATCTTTTAAACACTTTGAAATTGTTGTTATCTCATTGCATAATATTATTATTATTCTATTTTCATTTTTTTTTAAATTTTATATTGAAATATTTTGCAAATTGTTTTTTTCATTGATGGAGAAGGTTTAATTTATATTAGGTATGGGTTAATTCTTTTAAACATATTCAAGAATAATTATGCAACATGCTTAGAGAACATAATTGTTATAGGGAATTGTTTCCTATCACTAGATCAAGGTTTCTCTAGTGAATGGGTTGGAACCTCACCGCAAACAGTTGATAGATTACTATCTAATTTCCTTAGATCAATGTCTCATAACATGATATGAAAAAGAGAAAGGATAAAGATGTACCTTTTTATATTGGTTGTTTTATATCCTAATGAGTAGTCCCGATCAAATCAAGCTCTATCTCCAACCTCCTCTTCAAATATGCACAGAATCAAGCAACCAAGCCTTTGTCCAATCCAACTTATGTATCTCAATGAAGATATTGATCTAAATTGCTTCTTAAATTAAACAATTGAATTCCTAGATATATATACAATAATCATGCATGTGATAATAATAACAAGGAACTTAGGGGGAAAGAAGATAGATATACATTTAAATACATGATAAATGTGTCATAATAAGTATGAATACCTGATCCATTAGTGCAGCACCTCCATCACCCAAATTTGGGTCCTTCCATCCTATCCCTTATGGATAGAGGCCTTCCTCAATATAAGGATGTTACTCACTCACTATGGTATGTGGATCCAAGTAGATCCACCAGGAAACACTCAAGGAAATATCTCAGTTAGAGAGTCAAGGAAACACTCTCTCAATATAGGATAAAAAGGACCAAGGAAAGGTTACCAAGCTCTAGCCCAATGCCAACATACGGGTGTTATATCTCCCAAAAAAATTATTTTCTCTTACCAAATATTCAAGAACTTCTCTCTCTCTCTCTCTCTCTTATAAGAAAAAAGATAGTTCACATTAGTTGGAAAGAGAGATCATGGATCTACAAGTGTATGGTTCAAGATTCAAATTGGAAATTGCAATTGCATAGGTTTCAGAGCCATTTTTTGGAATAATTCTAAATAAATAGTTTTAGATTTGCTCTTAGGAATAATTCCACATAATGTTATTTTAAAAGGTAAATTAGGCTATAAAAAGTGATTTTTAATGGAATAACTAATCATAATGGCTCAACTCCACCTAAATAAATTAGAGGACCAATTTCAAGTGTAAAAATATGCCTAATAATGTGTGAGGGTCGAAGAGAAATTGAGGACCAAAATACATTATACAAGCCATAAAATAACATAGTGAACTAAGGAGGAATCCCATAGTCCCAAGGATCAAGAGAGTACCTACAAACAAAGAACAAAGTATCAAATATCTATCTTCCATGAGGTAGTCATATCCATGCTTAGGTGAAAGACAATCATGGCCACCAATCAAGTATAATGTAGATCCATGATCTATATAGATTGCAAAATCATGGCCACAAAAGAATACATTGTGAATCCATGTCAGACAAGCATCGTACCGATGAGTGAATAAATAGTGGATATATGACTTAGTACACATAAATAAATAAAATGGATTGCATATATGATCAACCATTGTCCCTCACAACCAATCCATAAGATGGGATTGATATTGTAGAATAAACTCAAGCAAGAGAAACATAGTTGAATGCCAACATGACATAAGGTCTTCAAACCAACTCACAATATGTACAATCCTACACCAAGTGAATAAATGCGTCGAATTTGAACATAGGAGAAGCCATCTAGTCACCAATTATTGAGGTATACTATTTCCATATGCAAGGTGACCCACAAATAATGACAATGGGTACCAAAGTATGAAAGTACATTCTAACCAATGCAAATAGACGTGCCGAGGTCAAACACTGGTAGAATCAACCGATCAGGAGTCATTGATGTATACCCAATGATGATTGTGAGGGTGCATTCCATTGATGACTGCAAGCCCCAAGGTACTATAAAATTCTATAAGTATTCCTCCTAGATAATGACTTGACATTGATAGGAGAAGACTCACCGATGATGAGTTAGTAAGGAGTCCTTCCACATTGGCACAAGGGAAAAGAATCATAAATGATAATGAACTAAACACAACTTGAACTAGGGAATGACCAACATGGATAATCAAGAAATTTGAGGAATGATTGACTTAGGTTAAAACTTCCCTTGAACATTGGCATGACACAAGAGTGACCTGGGAAGCAATGGACACTAGAAAAAACCAATGATATAAACCATCAATGTAGTAGGAAATGAAGGTTCTCTATAATGATTGGAAAACAACCAATTGGAGGAATAAAAACTTAAAATCAAGGTACAACTCCTAATGAAATATTGCAACCCAAATATAAATAAAATGACTCAAAATAGATTCTCATTCAAGGGTGATGTAAATTGACTTTTTCCACAAAAATAAATGACACAGATCTTGATTCCCCCCCCCACCTTCCTTTTAGTTTTTTAGTATTTTTTTTCATATTATGAATCCAAAAATAGAGTAAACACATGCTATAATACAATGGAGGAGACAAGTATCACAAAGCAAGTAACAAAGTTCCCAATGCAAGGAACATATTGATACCAAAAGAAAACAAGAAAATGTAGTATATGGACACTCATAATGACATGTCTCCTGAATGGATAAAGGTTTGAAATGAAAAAGAAACTAATGCAAAGGAAAGAAATACAAGATAATGCATCGGAAATAAGAAAAAAATAGTGAACTACAACAAAGCATGAGGCTCGAGTGCATAAGAAGCAAAGCAATGCAAATTCAAATCAAACATATAGGCAACCCATCATGAATTAGCTAAAATATTGATGAAGAAGGAATATGCATGTTCAAACTCAAAGTCATGGCAGGAATAATGGGGCTCCCATTCCTATGAGAAAAACTCATCATGTGAACCAAATGGTAATAACATTCCTATGAGGCTAATGGGGCTCCCATTCCTATGAGAAAACTCATCATGGGCACAAAATGGTAATCAAGGTGCTAACAAGTAGTCCATGATAAGTAGGCACTACCACATAAGTTACAACAAAGGACAATTGAAGAGTGCTTTATACATCACAACTTGGTGGGGTCAATATTAAGGCAAAATGAGAGGTAATAAGGCCAATAATGTAGATTCCACAGAGAAAAACCATATCCCTATATGCCGGTCAATTTTTTTTTACCTTAATAGATGACCCTTATTGTGAATTAAACTACAACTCACAATAGCAAAGAACCTGCAAAACCTCAAACACTCTCTTAAAAAGTCAATTGGAACAAAAATGAATAATAAACTAGTCTTCAAATGCAAAAATTAGGTCAAAAACTATATAAATAGGTGAAAAATGAAAATTTGGAATCATTTTACCATTCTCTTATGACCTAGAGCTTGATAGAACTTTTGAGCATCTGACTTCAGTTGTAATTTTCAAGAGAGTCTACCATGGGATTTTGACACTGGGAGGTCCAAGTAACCTATTGACACAGGGATAGACCCATGGTTCAACACTTGAACAACGCACCAACAAAACCCTAACTACTGGCCCTTTTGGCAACACCTGTGAAGTAGATGAAGTCTCACCCAAGGTAGAGGCAGGGGTGGTTGCAGGACTCAAATGTCTGCAACCTAGCTGGGACACAGATATGTGATTACACCACTCTAATGAAGAACTTAGTAGTTAACATTCATCAGTATTTAACCTTTATTCACATCGCATATCGAAACCCTAATTATAGAGCAACACAGTATTCAACTAGATCTAACACATCTAAGCACTTAGGATATGGAAAAAGGTGAGATCTAGCATTAATTCATATCATTTAAGAACTAAGCTATCATACTAGATTCATCTAAACATTCATTACTGCACTTAATCTTAAATTACATACACAAGACAATAACCAGAATGCACAAAGCAACCATAAAACAAAATATACGTGGTTCACCCTAGTGTGGGGCTACGTCCACCAACTCTTTTTCTTCTTTATTATATTATCTCAATCTTCTACAAGCACAGGGCCACGAGAACCTACTCCACGTAGGACAGGATATTTGCACGCACCTCACTAGATCCTCCTTCCTCGAGCTAGGTTTAAGCACAAAGCCTTCTTACAATCACTTGCACTTAGCTCTACAAGTCTCAACATACACTATGCACAAAGCCTTTGTAATCACATATATAGAACTCTAGCACTCAACATCTTCTCTTTTTCTCTCCCTTTTCCTACATTGCCTAGATATCTATTTATACATTACAAAATGGGCCTAAATATGGGTAACCCCATGGGATGACATCACATACCCGTTACATAAACCCTAATCCCAAAAACTTCCCTAAAAATGGGCTGAGATCCTGTGATCTCCGCTTCGACTTGCGCTCCACCTTTGACCAGCCTGTCAAAGTCCCAAAAGAGGTCAAACATGACCAAGGATCTCCAAAAATTGGTCAAGGGCCAACATGCCCCCAACACTCACCTGTGACTCATCCTGAGTCACTCTAGTCTGGATAAATCTACCTCAAAAGCCTCGATCTTAGCTCGAGTTGCTTCAACCTATTGCTGGGCCAAGGCCTCCTGCTCGACAAACTCTTGAATAACTACCTCGTTCATAGGTCCCTCTAATCACTATTCTACCAAAGTGACTACTTGTTCTAGCTATGCTCCTCAGCCTTCAAACTTCTCAAAAAGTAGGCAAGCTGCATCCTGGACTAGTTGGAGCTTCTAAGTCACTTCCATGACTTTTCTTTGTATGGCATGGACCTATTGCTGTGTCGTGCGCTGTTCTTGGGATCTTTTCATTCTCTCAACTGCTGACAGGAGTTTCAACTGTTCTTGTACTGTTGCTGCTTGCTGCTTGGCTTCCTGGAGCTACGACTCCAGTGTCTTTAGTTCAGGGTCCTCGGTATGTTTCTCATAAGTCTGCACACTACGAATGCTTAGCTGTTTACATTCCACGGCTAATTATTTGATCCTTTCAACTGCACTCCGGGCAGTTGCTTCTCTCTAGTCTCACACTTTCTATAGAGTGCTTGACATTGTTTGTAGCTCTAGTTCTATGATTCTCTATTGAAGCTGTTGAATGGCTTCCGCAAGCTTCATGACTTGATTTACTACCGGGTCTTCTTCCATCTGCTCCAAACTGGTCACATAGCGAAGTTCTATGTTGACTTCTTTTTTAATTCTGACTTGCTCCGCAAGAAACTGTTATTTCTCCTACTGAATCTACACTTTATTTTCTTCGAACTTGGCTTGGAGGTCATCCTTCTCCTGCTGCGCAACTCAATGTTTCTCTATGATTTCCTCTTATGCTTACTTCAGGGCCACTATTCCTACACGCGAAGAAGGCGAGCTTGGTCGCATCAGCTATTCTGCAGAGTTGGGAATGCTCATCTCTCAACTTTGGTTCTTCTGGTGGCGAGGGTGCAGTGGCAAATGCACGGCTGGAGTGAAGGGCTTTGTATACTCCTCTCAGCTCTGTCTCAATTCTATCATACATGGCTTCTTGTTTGGCTTCCGTTCTCTGTAAAATATCTTCTGAGGCATCGGATATAACTGCAATAATGAAGTTGAAGTCATCAACCATGAGCACAGTCTGCAGGTTCGACTTACTCGCTTTGGACTTCTTCCACGATGTAGGTTTCGTGGGGGAAACCTTTCCTTTCTTGGATGTCTCTGCCTCTTCAATGGGGTTCCTAGGCGGTGTTACTTCGCCCTACTTCTGCTTGTCTTCTTCCCCTTCTTTCTCTTCTTTGTCCACTTTGTTGTCTCCTCCTCCGCTAGGTGAATCTGATGCAATGTCTTTTGATGTGCTGTGTATTTCCTGTACATATTCCTTATTTTTCTTCCTACTACTGCTGGATGCATCATAATCTTCGCGAGTAACCACCAGAATTTTGATGAGGTTGGGATCAAACAGTGCTGCCTAGTCAGCTAGTATAAGGAACTCTACAGGCCATTCCTTAGTGATTTCTTCCAGGTCCTCCTCTATGAGCTTGTAGTAGGATTGAAGCTCTTGTTTACTTTCGTATGTGCGTGTAGTAATATAAATAAAATGCCTATCTGCGCGGAACTTCATAAGGGGCCTGAACCTGTCTAGGGTGTTCGATGTCATATGAGGGAAAGACTCAATAACCCTCTTCAACTACAGGTAGTAGGTATGGAATACTACGTTCAACTGCCATTGTTTCCCCATATCGCTCGAATACTAGAGCGTGGTGAACTTCACAGCTAATATCTCCAACGGATCAATGTCAGGGAAATTCGCACCTTCCAACATCTACCAAGTAGTGAATGCGATGAGGATCAGTAGCTAGCTAAAATGGAACTCATAGACCTGATCCTGAGCTTCGTGACAATCCAGTTCTAACTGATTGACTAGGTAACTAGCCCAGTTCGTTTGTAGTCCTTCCATGCATTTTCCTGCGAGATCAACGACAAACCTGGTGACCTGCATGGGTCTGTTCTTTCATAATATCTTACCAACAATCAACTGGAAATCAAGGCCCACTATGCCATTCTAAATGGAGGCTACCTTGTAGCCTTGCGTCCCTTTCTCTACATTACTGTAGGTGGCTTTGATATTCTGTTCCAAGGTGCGGTTTGCAGCCTTCCTGGGGTAAAATTATTGTAGGTCTGGTCCCTGCATCCTCAATCCAGTGATCCTATGGATCAACGCTGGATCGACGGTGATGCATATGTCTAACCATAGATACCCGCCATGGAATCACGACATTAGGAGATTAACGCACGCGTTAACCTCCTGGTGCCTTTCAAAATGTGGTATCTTCATCACATTCAAGACAGTGAACCTCGCGATGTCCATATTCCACAGTTGGGGGATGATATTCAACTTCTTCCCCTTGGTCTTGGTCAAATATTTGTGAGGTGCAAGCATGCCATAGCTCTTGCGGTCTCCTAGGTTATAGTCACTGATATTCAAGGTTGGAATCCTCTCCAACTGTGGTCTGACTACTTGTATTCCCTTCGGAAGGTACGCAGTGATGACTGTGTAGTCGAAGTCACTCGAGACACTATCACAACTCACCAAACTAGCCAGGGGTGGGATGTAGTCAGGTAGGACGGATGGAATTAGCTTCGCATTTGCCAAGTCATCAGGATGATTGGTTCTTTTATCGGTTGTAGCTCGGGATCATCTAGATCCATGAGTATTCAACGGGGAGGCTTGCACTCCTCGGGTCGATGAGGATTGGATGCCTACAGACATCACCTTCTCAGCCATGAGGTCTATTAGAATCTCTTCGATGAATTTTTTTGCTGCGCTAATCATCCGACATGCACTCTCGAGATCTTATATCTCAGGTCGATGAACAATACTCAATGTAACAAAATGGATGGCGAGGTCTCAATGATCACTGTGCGAAATCAACTAGTTCTCGGTGGGCTTGGATAATCACAATTGGAAAAAATTTTCTCGGTGCAACGCTCGATGGGATAAATATATATTGTCGTAATGGTTTCTTTCAATGGGTTGCAAATCCTTATTCAATTCAATTCCATCCATTATGGCGTGGTCCCAACGGTCCAATGGCGAACTTTCGGGCCATAACTGCTTTCCTAACCGTTCGAGAGAATCGATCAAAAGGTCATAATGCCTCCAAAGGTCATATTTATTTTCCATGGCGAAGTGCTATTTTGGGTTGTACTGATATTCCATAAAAGTTCGAGTTCTGGAAACCTTTCTTCTGCGAAGTATTCTCTGGAACTTCTTGCAATTTTTCTAAATTTTCCCTCTTCTTACTGAGCTTTCTGGCCTTCTTTCCTTTGATATGAATTATTGGTTTCCTCTTCCCATTATCGTTCTTATCTCCTCTTGGCATGATAACTTCGCACTGTGGAGGGTCTTTCATAGGGTTCAATGGTGATACTTCTTCTCTTTCTGGGGTAGGTGCTACACTCTCTTGTACATACAGATATCTCCAGTCTTCCTGTGTCCTTTCAACTTCAACATCCATATCTTTGGTCTTTAGTAGCTTTGACTAGTTCTCTTGTTCTTCCAGTAAGTGCGCTATTCTCCTAGCCATGAAATCTCTTAGTTCTTTCTTTTTCTGTTCTAGATCCTCCTCTTCTTGTTTCTTCAGTATATGATGTTTCTCAATCTAGGTTTTTTCTAGCAAGATAGCAAATGGGGCGCTATTCTCAACAAACTTAATGATCTCAAATTCTTCTTCTGTCGAAGTGCCACGAGAACTCATATATGTCTGGGTAAGTCTTCCACATAGGGTTCTCAACTTTCTTCTAAATAATCCTATTCCTCCTAATGAAGTAACCATAACAGGCTTTCCCAAAATTTCCCAAGTTCTTTATGTCATGATATTCACCCGTGTTTCCTCATCTAGGACACAGTCTATGTTGAAGTATCCTATTCTTGTTTCTATGTACTCTTTCTCTTTTAAGACCTATGATAAGTTGATATTTATGTGGTCATTCAAGGGTTCTTTCATATGTAGTAATAGAGTCTCTGATTCTTTCTGGGGTTCTATCATAACCTTAGTTTCTTGGCTTGTCTCATCATTTTCTTGTTTCGCATTCATCTTTTCAACTTTGGAAATCATTATAGGACAATCAAAAACTTCATGGTCCATAGATTTACAACAAAGAAAACTAGGTCTTATACCAGGGAATTCCTTAGCAAGATGTCCCAGTCTTCTGCAATTGTAACAAAGGTTAACCCTCTCTTTCTTTGAAATGATCCCCAACCTTTCCTGTACTGCGAACTGGGATCACAATAACTAACCTTCAAAAAATTCTTTCTAGGATCCTACATCCATTTGTTAGTCCAAACATTCTTTCTATGCATAGGGATAACATACCTTTCATTATTTCTATTAGATCTATTCATATCAAATCTTCTTTCTTATAACTATGCCCTAGTTTTCAGATTAGGACAAAATTGATCAACCATACCTAGATCCATTCTTTCGAAACAAAAATTTCACTTATATTACCTTTCTCAGAGCACAAAGCTTCAATATCTTACCTTTTTTCTTCAGATCAGACTTCTCTTCTTAGCACAGAGCTTCGTAAGTCAATACTGTGCATTAAATCCTATATCTATGCACATAGCTTTCTTTTCTTCAGTTCCCGGCAATCACAGTTTCAGGTCCCGACAACGGAACCATTTGTTGGCACAGGGGTAGACACAGGGGTAGACCTAGGGTTCAACACTTCAACAATGCACCATCAAAACCCTAACTACCGGCCCTTTCAACAACAACTGTGAAGTAGATGAAGTCTCACCTGAGGTAGAGGCAGGGGTGGTTGCAGGACTCAAATGTTTGCAACCTAGCTATGACAGAGATCTATGATTACACCACTCTAACGAAGCACTTAGCAGTTAACATTCATCAATATTTAGCCTTTATTCACATCGCATATCCAAACCCTAATTACAGAGCAATGTAGTATTCAACCAGATCTAACAGATCTAAGCACTTAGCATATGGAAAAATATGAGATCTAACATTCATTCATATCATTTAAGAACTAAGCTATCATACTCGATTCATCTAAACATTCATTACTGCACTTAAGCTTAAATTACATACACAAGACAATAACCAAAATGCACAAAGAAACCATAACACAAGATATACATGGTTCACCCCAGTGTGGGGCTACATCCACCAACTCTTCATCTTATTTATTATCTTCTCTAAATCTTCTACAAGCATAGATCCACCGAAACCTACTTTGCATAGGATAGGAGATCTGCACGCACCTCACTAGATCCTCCTTACCCAAGCTAGGTTTAAGCACAAAACCTTCGTACAATCACTTGCACTTAGCTCTGCAAGTCTCAACATACACTATGCACAAAGCCTTTGTAATCACATAGATAGAACTCTAGAACTCAACATCTTCTCTTTTTCTCCCCCTTTTCCTACATCACCTAGATATCTATTTATACATTACAAAATGGGCCTAAACATGGGTAACCCCATGGGATGACATCCCATACCTGTTGTTGTTGCAAGAGTTGACTCTAGGCTGTAAAAGATCCAAGCCTTAGCACATTTTAAAATAAATAAAATTTGTTGATTGATCAGTCATAGGAGGCTTCTAGAACTAGGTCTAAAATAGTCATTTCACTCATTTATAGATCAGAAATGAAAAGGCATGACCTCATTTGTCTAATTCACTTTTAAAATCATGAGGATGGATAGAAGATAGGGGATAAACAAAACTGAAAGAAAAAGCCAGGTATCTAATTTTGATAAGTCTGGTCCTCCTTTCAATAGAAGAAATAACACCAAACTTCAAATATCTAAACATAGGTCTTGTCTCACTCATAGCAAGACAGAAGAAAAGCTATGACCAAATAAAACTTGTAAATAAGGAAAAACAATTAAGATGCAAGTCTTGTTCTACTCACGACAAAATAGAGGAAAAACTGCACTTTAAGGAAGGCTTTAAATTAGCTACAGTAGAAGTATTACTGAATTGTAACCATTACAAGCTGAATTAATGAATGGAAGGAAGAAAGAGAAGTGATGAAAACTTCAGAAAAAATAACACAGGAAGAAGGCAGAATTAGACAGTGACAAGGTGTAGAATCTCTTGGCACTCTGTTCTATATTTTCTGAAAAGGAATGCATTACAAACCCAGCTTCCAAAAGGCTCCCGGGCTGTTCCCCCCTTTTTTTCTTCAAGAAGATACAATAATATATGTCTTCCGCCCCCTTTCGAATAACTGAAAAACGATTTGGAGTACAAAATAAATCCCTCTAGAAATGAACAGGCATTTCATGTAGGTATTGAGGTCGAAATCCTCCCAAAAGATAACAACAATTACCATTAAATTCAGAAACTTTCTGCCATAGAAAATGGGCTGAACTACTGAAAACTGGGGTTGCGGTTATGGTTTTGTATCTCTCGAATCGTGATAGATGTGTATAAAATGAAAGAGGTTTTTGTTCATATATTGTTTCTGACCAAAAACCTCTCTCAGTTTCCTGAGATCGATTTCCATTTTCCCCAGATCTGCCTTTCAAAAACATGTTTCAAACGGAGAAATTCTGAGATCCGAAAATTAAGGCTCAGAGATGGATTCGATTCCCCCAATATGTGACACCTGTAGGAAAAATGAGGGAGGTTATTGATCTCTGATGTTTTAGGCACAAAAACCTCTGACCGTTTCTCAAAATGATATTCGATTCACTCAAAATCATCATTTGAAAATGATGGCTCAACAGAGTAAAAAATGCTACATTTCTGAAAACGAACCTCCTCTTTTGGAGGACTTTTGACTGCCTTCCCAAGCTCCAAATGAAAATCTGAATACACCAATTGAAAGCCTAGGATCTGTAGATGTCAATCGACCATTTGAGCACACAAAAAGGCCTCTCCACAGCTGAGAAAACTGATTTTTTACTGAGGCATTGTTTTGCATATGAAAAATCTGCGATTTTGGTGGCTAACACATCAAAAACAAAGGTATCTTAGCTGTCGAAAGTCCTGGCTTTCGGTGGCTAACAGTGCAATTTCGGAGCATCGTAAACCACCGAAAGTCCCGAAACCCTGATTTTGGGATTTCAGGTTTCGGGAAATAGAAAACAAAAATTTTGTCGACCAAACCTCCGATGGCCGAAACCCGAAATGATGACGTGGCATTTTGTAAAACCTTATTTTAGTGATTTTATTTCCGTTTATTGCATTTTTTATTATTTTTTTTTGTTCCTCCTCTTGAGCTCTTCCTCCATGTGACATTTGAGTGCTTAGTCTCGGCCAATACACTTTCGACAGTTAAGGGCATATGAAAACTGAGATTTAAGCTACCGAAAGTCTGCACTTTCGGTAGCTAAACACTATAAATTTTTTCCTCCTAAGCTACCGAAAGCCAAAATTTCAATATTTGTTCCAACATAGGCTCCATCTAGGGATGGTGCTTTCCTATAAAGAGCCAAGAACAGTAGACCAAGTTCCTTCATCCATTGGGTGACCCGAAATCATCCTTATCAAACTCTAAACCCTGTCACTTTACTTGCATCTTTTCAGAACGAAAAACCGCTTATTCATCCATTGGGCTATGGAGTCGTAATGCTTTAAAAAAAAACCATACTGGATTCAAAACTGAACTGAAAACATATTGAAAACCACTGCTATAATCTAATGCTTGAAATCAAGCTTATTTATATACATCACCTACTCTAACTACTGAAAAATTCCCACTTAATCAAATGATACGAAAATGCCAGTGAAGCCAATCCAATAATCGTCTACTTATTTGAAATTTTCTCACACTTTCTTTGAGCAGGCTGAAAAAGTTAACTGACAACTCCCATCTGACCTATTGGTGATCATGAATTTTCAAACCTTTCATCAATTCTTGTGACCAAATATCCATGACATAGCATACTCCTCCATTAAATGAATCTAAAAGATCAGCAAAAGGATGTTGGAAAAATATATCGTCCTAAGGTTTTAAAACATCCAGGACTACTCTATGTTTTGATTTATAATGCTTAGGATCATTCTTGAAGAGAATATCTGAGAACCCTTCAAGATCATCTGCAAAGGCATCTCCAAAATCATGGCACAATCTTGTCTGAAGACCCTCATCCCTCCATGAAAAATCTGCAGCAAGTTGCTCTATAGTAATGATGAAATAATCATCACTATACTCATCATATTTAGGTTCAGCAAATAACTCAAGAGGGTCATTAGTCAGACAAAAACTCAGGACATCAACTGTGGATCTCTCAAGCAAAGGACACTTTGTTACTATCTCTGGCATACTGTTTATTTCAGAATCATACTTCTGCAAATCACAGTCTAAAGCATTTTCGAACAACAAACTTACTTCAGGATCATTAAACATGGAAACCATATCTTTTTCATGAAACAAAACAGAGTCTAAAATCTGATCTTCTGGCAGGAAATCATCATAAATAGGTTCACTAACTTCCTGTAAAGTTCCATGAAATACATAACTGTCATCATTTAAAAACAGATTTACATTTTCAGAAATGGAAGAAGTTTGACACTCATATCCGGGACTGTGTGAAAGCTGCAAATCTGTGTGAGTAGGGGCTACAACATAGTTGTGCAGGAGTAGACCCATATCTTCTTTAGTTAAAGGAGAAGGTGGTCTCTGTATTTTCTGGATAAAACAACAATCATTCCTTTCTATCTCTTTTGCAGGTTGACCGTGATGTTGAATATCTTCTTCTTGAGTAAGTTCACAAGATCCAGCATCTTTATGAGCCAACTCTTCCTCATACTGATCATCTTCATCAACT
>ML785372.1:526940-537536 GCA_009831015.1 Picea engelmannii | reverse complement strand
GTTCACAAGATCCAGCATCTTTATGAGCCAACTCTTCCTCATACTGATCATCTTCATCAACTTGAGAAATTTCTATTGTTTCTTCCTCCTCTTCAAGAGGATTTGTATGATCTTTTTGTCTTATGAATCCTATATTACAACAACCTTCAAAAAGGATTTCATCTGAATATATCCTCTTACAATGTTGATGAAAAAGTGTGTGAAAGCATCTCAATGAAGGAATACTGGAATGGGGTAAAGATTTATACCAAAGTCTAGCATCTTTTTCCAATGAAAACATAAACAATTTCATGAGGAAATCTTCATGATGTACATTTAATTCCTCCATGAGCTTGTGGAATTCAAACAAGTGTTGATCGGGATTGTCGTCCTCATATTCTCCAAATTTAGGAAGGACATCTTCCCAAATTTTAATGTCTGGAACAATGTTTGGAAAGCCATAAACATTTGTAAAGTCGAGAGGGGAAAACCTTGCAGTAATTCGAGCAGTGAACGAATTCAACATTTGAGACTAGTGGAGTCGCCAACAAAATCATGTAGAGTCTATGAACCAAGGAGTCGCCAGGTGAATGATCACAACCAATTGAATGCCTATCCCTTGTTCACCATCAAGAGATAGATCTGAACTTTGTCATATCCCAGGGAAGATAACTTCATCCTCCGTCCCCGACAATGGTGCCAGAAAATGTTGTTGCAAGAGTTGACTCTAGGCTGTAAAAGAGCCAAGCCTTAGCACATTTTAAAAGAAATAAAATTTGTTGATTGATCAGTGATAGGAGGCTTCTAGAACTAGGTCCAAAATAGCCATTTCACTCATTTATAGATCAGAAACGAAAAGGCATGACCTCGTTTGTCTAATTCATTTTTAAAATCATGAGGATGGATAGAAGATAGGGGATGAACAAAACTGAAAGAAAAAGCCAGGTATCTAATTCTGATAAGTCTAGTCCTCCTTTCAATAGAAGAAATAACACCAAACTTCAAATATTTGAACACAGGTCTTGTCTCACTCATAGCAAGACAGAGGAAAAGATATGAACAAATAAAACTTGTAAATAAGGCAAACCAATTAAGATGCAGGTCTTGTTCTAATCACGACAAAACAGAGGAAAAACTGCACTTTAAGGAAGGCTTTAAATTAGCTACAACATAAGTATTACTGAATTGTAACCATTACAAGCTGAATTAATGAATGGAAGGAAGAAAGAGAAGTGATGAAAACTTCAGAAACAATAACATAGGAAGACGACAGAATTATACAGTGACAAGGTGTATAATCTTTTGGAACTCCGTTCTATATTTTCTGAAAAGGAATGCATTACAAACCCAGCCTCCAAAAGGCTCTTGGGATGTTCCCCCCTTTTTTTCTTCAAGAAGATACAATAATATATGTCTTCTACCCCCTTTCGAATAACTGAAAAATGATTTGGAGTCCAAAATAAATCCCTCTAGAAATGAACAAGCATTTCATGTAGTTATTGAGGTCAAAATCCTCCCAAAAGGTAACAATAGTTACCATCAAATTCAGAAACTTTCTGCCATAGAAAATGGGCCGAACTGCTGAAAACTGGGGCTGTGGTTATGGTTATGTATCTCTCGAATCGTGACAAATGTGCATAAAATGAAAGAGGTTTTTGTTCATCTATTTTTTCTGGCCAAAAACCTCTCTCAGTTTCCTGAGATCCATTTCCATTTTCCCCAGACCTGCCTTTCAAAAACATGTGTCAAACGGAGAAATTCTAAGATCCGAAAATTAAGGCTCAGAGATGGATTTGATTCTCCCAATATGTGACACCTGTAGGAAAAATGAGGGAGGTTATTGATATCTGATGTGTTAGGCACAAAAACCTCCGACTGTTTCTCAAAATGATATTCGAGTCGCTCAGAATCATCATTTGAAAATGATGACTCAGCACAGTAAAAAACGCCACATTTATGAAAACGAACCTCCTCTTTTGGGGGACTTTTGACTGCCTTCCCAAGCTCCAAATGAAAATATGAATACACCAATGGAAATCCTAGGATCTGTAGATGTCAATCGACCATTTGAGCGCACAATAAAACCTCTCCACGGCTGAGAAAACTGATTTTTTGCTGAGGCATTTTTTTGCATATGAAAAATCTGCGATTTCAGTGGCTAACATGTCAAAAGCAAAGGTATCTTAGCTGTCAAAAGTCCTGGATTTAGGTGGCTAATAGTGCAATTTCGGAGCATCGTAAACCACTGAAAGTCCCGAAACCCCAATTTCGGTATTTCGAGATTCGGGAAATAGAAAACAAAAATTTCGTCGACCAAATCTCCGATGGCCGAAACTCGAAATGATGACATGGCATTTTGTAAAACCTTATTTTAGTGATTTTATTTCCATTTATTGCATTTTATTTTTTGTTTTTATTATTTTTTTTTGTGCCTCCTTTTGAGCTCTTCCTCCATGTGATGCTTGAGTGCTTAGTCTCGACCAATACACTTTCGGCAGTTAAGGGCATATGAAAACTGAGATTTAAGCTACCAAAAATCTGCACTTTTGGTAGCTAAACACTATAAAGTTTTTCCTCCTAAGATACCGAAAGCCAAAATTTCAATATTTGTTCCAACACCTGTTACATAAACCCTAATCCCAAAAACTACCCTAAAAAGGGGTTGAGATCCCGCGATATCGACTTCGACTTGCGCTCTGCCTTCGACCAACCTGTCGAAGTCCCAAAAGAGGTCAAACATGACCAAGGATCCCCAAAACTTGGTCAAGGGCCAACATAACCCTAGACACATATAGTGTCAAATCCTTTGCACAACATGAATTTTTTCCAACACCAACTTCTCAATATTAAATCACCTCAATTCTGATCTAGTGAGCCCCTTACTAATATAGTAAATCACGTGTTCCTGATGCGACTCATCTTCTTGAACCAAGACCATCCCTATGGTTGATTCATAGGTTGCAATATATAACAATAAATCCCTACTATATTTTGGAGGACTTAGCAATGGGATTGACACTATGGCCTTTCTTAAAGCCTCAAAAGAAAGTTGCTCTTGATCATCCCACATAAATGACATTATTGTTTTCAGAAGGCACATGCATCCTTTTGTAATTTTGACATAATTTGTGATGAATTGTTGCAATAATTTCTCTTTCCCTTGAAGACTTTGAAGTTGACAGATAGAGCATGGAGGAGGCAACTGAACTATTTCCTCTACCATCAAAGGATCAACCATAATCCCATGCTTAGACACAATAAATCCAAGTAATATCTTAGACTCCACAAAAAATATTCACTTATGAGAGTTAAGGTGAATATTATAATATCTAGATCTCTCAAACACTATAGGAAGATGAGCTATATGTTTATCCTTTTCTTAGAAATATCATCAAAATAAGATTCAACAATATGCTTGATATCATGGAAAGCATACGACATGGCCCGCTAAAATGTATCCCCGACATTTTTAAGGTTGAATTTCATTTTATTATATGAAAATGTGCCCCAAGGAAAAACACATGTAGGTTTATGTTGATCTTCTAGATGGATTTGAATTTTATTATAACTGGGAAATTCATCCATAAAGGAAAATAATTCATTTCTGGCACACTCATTAATAATTTTATCAATGAAAGGCATACAATAGTTTTCTTTTGGACAAGTCTTGTTCATATCCCCAAAATCAGTATAGACACAAATTGTCCCTTTCTTCTTCATGATAGGAACTTTATTGGATACCAAATCAGTCAGGGGGAGTGGTAGATAAAGCTAGTTTTAATAAACTTTTATACATCGACCTTGATGGTGGAAACTTTATTTGGATTAACTAGTTGTAGATTCTATTTAAAATCCTTAGCATGAATGTAAGTTGGAATTTAATTCTCTACTATATGAGGATCAATACCAAGCATTTCATCATAATACCAAGAAAATACATCTCAAAATTCCTTGCATAGAGAAGCATAAATTTGAATTTCATCAAGAGAACAATATGCTCCAACCATGATATTTTCCACACTGCTAGGTTTGATAGAGATATTGATTGGAATAGTTTTGTTAATGTTATCCATATTCCCTTCCATGTACACACTTGACACAAAAAATAGATTTTGTGATTTGTAAACTGTCATGGATATTCTACTAGAACAACTCGTCACAACAAATCTTATATTATTTTGAAAATTCTTTTATTATAAGGCTTATTTACTTAGATCTAAAAAATTTTATCATTATATTTTTGCTCAAATTAATGAAATAACCGAAATGTGAAAATTATCATACCATCCAAAAAAATTAACATAAGATGTATCTTAGGAAACCCAATATGGGAGAAAACCCATCTAGAAGGTGATGACTATGCTGTACTCTCTTTTCTTCAGTAATGAAGATGAAAATACAAAGAAAGAGACACTCACTATGGAGTTTCCTTTCACACTATGGCCTAAATGGTTGCTAAAAAATCTTATTACTCCTATTTTATGCTCTCAAATCCCACTCCTATATGATTTTTCCATCTATGGAACAAGTATAGTGCTAAAATAATGTAACCCCTTCTCCTCATAGCCATCCAATATTTAACAATCCTGATAGTTGTCAAGGGTTAATATTTTTTCATCCTAAGCCCTATATTAGTTAGGTTTTTTTATCTTATATAATATTATTTAAATCCCCATGTGACGATCCCCACATGTGTTAGTTATAGATGATGATGTAGCATCCACTCAGTACGATGGTGGTCAACAAGGTAGGTTAACTTGAGGGAGGCATAACTTCCATGTACAAGCTTTAGTTGAGGTGGTTTTCACACTGTTGGAAAGGTATCAATGTGTATAATGGAATTGATGGGTTGGGAGATAATCTCACAAAGTTTTGAACCCCAAAAATTCCATTATATGCGTTAAGATGTATCTGGAAGGTTCCATACCCCAAATCTCGAAACTGGGACTTGCCACTAAAATGGGCCCTGAAAGACAATTACTTTGATACTTTCCACTTATAATGTACCAAGTTACATGATAAATTATATAATGATACAATTTGTATCACACCTCCCCATTTTGGGATGCTTTTGTTCCCCAAAATCTTTTACTAAATGAGGTGAGGAGATGTTTCTTGTACCTTCTCCTGGGAGTATCATTTTTCCTTGCCTAGAAGTTGTCCTTTCAACCCAATTTTCCAAAGGTCATGCTACCCTTGCATGGTATTTCTAGACTTATTTTGTAAATTTGTATCTTCTTCCAACTCTTTTTGAGCTTCTGGATCTAATTCCTCTATGGTAGATAATATCTACTCCTTAGTTTCTTGATCCAACATGAAATACTCATAGAGTTTCAAATTATGCACATTCACTACTGAGTAAATGCACATATATGGGGGTATATTTAGTCTATAGGAATTATCATCCACCTTCTCCAATACCTCAAAAGGAATGTATCATAGAGAGTTTATCTTCTTACTAATACACTGTAGCATTTCTTTATTCAGTTGCAACCATAATTTGTCTCCCACCTTGAGTGTTTTGTCAATTTTGCATTGATCATGTCTATACTTGTATCATTCTTGTGACTTCTTCAACGTATATTGTACTTGTAAGTGGATCCACTTAATATTCTCAACAAATTTCCTAGATTTGAATGCTTCTCCCATGATTTCTTCTCACACTCCTCCTTATTATCCATAGACAACATCCAATGGTGAAGGAAAAAAAATACCCAAAGAAAAATTCGAAAGGTGTCTTATCGATAGAATTATGGACTACTCTTTTTTAATAGTGTTGAATGTAAATCATATTTTAATTTAAGGTGTAACACCCCCCTTCTAAACCTATGATCATATGTAATTAATCATTACTTATGGTTTCCATACAATGGCATAAAAACATTGTAAATGCCAACAACTGACTGTGGGGGAGAAGCATTAAAGTACTGGCCATGCTACCAATAGAGGAGAGAGTGAGGAATCCTATAGAAGGGGTTTACTATGCCTTGACTAGGTAGCCCAAGATTCTTTTCCGAGGTATGAAATTTGGGAATATTCATATATTCATATATTCATTTTAATTCTGATCTCAACGAAAACTAGTTAATGAGGAAGGGCTGGTGGTTGAGAAATGAAACACCCTCTATGAATACAAGTATGGGAAATATGGCTAGGACAATTGAAAAGCCATAGGTACAACATCGTATTAATTATGCAGCCCTAGATTGACCCATGGGTTTCCCTTTGACAGAAGCAAGGGGATAGGTCGAGAACCTTCCCAAGGGGTTATGTGTAGGGGATGCATGGATGGAAAATGAGAGAATAGAGGGATGCATGCGAGGGAAGCCCATGATGTGAAGACATAAAAATATATCTTAATTTTGGGTTAGAGAGCCTGGAAACTTGACCCGAGATGAGAAGGCTACAAGCTTCATACTGTGAAGGTATCTGACAAACTTCATTGAGGCCTAAGCTAGGTGGGTGTGGGGAAATCTCTACCAATAGTGGAGTGAAGGAGAGTGTCCTTCACAATTTGATGAGAACTTGAGTGAGATCTCCCTGGTGGTATCATGGCTTGGCACGAGGGTGGCCATAGTTCTAAGAGTGAATGCATTTGAGCCTATGGTTGGGTGGAAAGGTGAACACCCATAGTCATTTGGTAGGCTACAACTTGGAAACAGATAAGTATCCTATTCATATGTAAATCTAAATAATATGAAAGGTTGGTGTATGTAATTGTATACATGGAAATGTAAGCTTGTAGACTAGTTGTCCATTGCATGTTTGTGTACGTAAATGATGATGGAGCTGTTTGAATGCATGTATCTTGTGAATGATTCATGGATGGATAGGTCTGTGTGTTGGGGACCCAAGAAAGCCAATAAACCCTGTAATATTTCCTTCTCCTAAACAAAAGATGATTTCGAGAAGTAAATTCCTAGACCAAATATCATAAATAAAGATTATTACTTGTTGCAAATGGATTAAAGGTATGAGGAAGTTGAGTTAAAAACTCCGCAGAAGGATGCAACATGAGGCTGTGGAACTACTAAGTCCCAACATAATCCCCAAGCCCACTTAAATCCTCATGATAACTAGCAAGACTCAACAATCATTGGATATGAAGGTGGAGATAACCCCACCATTAATATCTATCATGAGAATATCGTCAGACCTAGGGATATCGATGATTCTTCCTACAATGGTACGTTTAGAAGTCCCAATATGTCAACATCTAGGGAACAAGGTTCCAACCCCTGGTTCCATGCCTCGTTATGTAAGTACAAGGAGAGAGAATGTGACATGTCAAGGTAGGTCCACACATCATCATGTGACTAGATGCAATATAGGTGTGGGACCATGCTCAAGCATAGGCATTGTGGCAAGAAAAATAAATATGAGCCATCAAATCTTGAGGCTGAGAGATCTTAACCACTAAAATTTCTTAGTAAAGATCAGGAGTCGTAATCCTGAGGATTAAGTTAATGATCACGTAATCACTCAATGATGAATCCTAGGGATTTTTAGGTTATAGGATATCAGTAAAGTTCTGAGGTCCCAACATCCGTGGTCATTTTGTGGCAACACGTGTCCTCCTTTGATCCCACATGATGGAAGAATATTCAGTGTCTATCTATTATGTAAATCTTAGGAGGGGAGTTGACGCCTAAGTCACAGAGATGACACTTGTCATCTTATAAGTCATGGAGGGAGTAATCATGGGCCCACAGAGGGCCAAGACCATTTGACAGGCACCTTATATCTTAATCGTCAGATCCACCTGCAAAGGATCTTAGTTGTAGATCCTGTGATAAGGGTTGGGAGTCCCTTATGTTAGCTTGAGGTATCTCAACTTTGGACCCTCAGACATATTAGACTTACCAATATACCAGATACTCATGAAGGTTGAAATACGAGATGAAGAGAATAATCGATTTGTGCTTGAAGATCTAATATCTTCCATCTAAACTATTACAAAGGATTTGTTTTATGTGGGCCATTCCGGAACTATGAACATAACCACATTACCGAGTCTATTGAGTCATGTGTAGTGGGCCTCAGGCTGTCAAGAATTTTATTTGTCTAAATTTTCTAGGAATTCTAGTGCCTCGATACCCAAGATGACGTGTGATGTTGAGGCAAGCCATGTGGAGTCTACCATGCAAGTGTAGGCCTCGTCGAACATAGAGGTATTTGCAAGTGAAATTCAATCTCAGCCTTCCGATTTGAGCATTGAGTAATATCGACCCCTGATTTTGTAACTAGGCCCTGGAGTCACTAACCCCAAGGTTAACTTAACTAATTACTCCTTAATCATCGGGATTTCCCAAATTAACCATCTCATAATCCTTAGATGTCGGACCTCAGAGGTTTTTGTAGTTACATTTTGTCGAGAAAGTACCGACATCCAGTACCCAGTGGTGACGTGTCACACTATGAGTGGTCCACATGTCATAACATGGGAGGGTCATGTATCACCCCTCGATGGTGCCATGTGTCATGTCGATTTGGAAAAATTGGAAGGAAAAATTGGTGCCACATGTCATGCCAGGTGGCATGACCATATACAACCACGTGCCCCAGGATGCGAGCTTATCTCAGATCTCATACATGAAGAGGTTTTGGGAAATAGGCCTTACAAAAAGGGCTGATAGCTGACTCTCAAAAGATCTGGCATGATGTCATATGATGTCATTAAATGAGTAAACCTTAGACATCGTGATGACATATACATCCATGCAAGCCCACATAGAAGGTCCATGTGGCACGCAGGTTTGACATCATTGAACATGGATCCATAGGAAACATTGGTGCCACGTGTCATGCCAGGTGGCATGAATAGATACGACCATGTACCCTAGGATGTGAGCTTATCTTGGATCTCATACATCAAGAGGTTTTGGGAAATAGACCTTATGAAAAGGGTTGATAGATAATTCTCAAAAGATCCGGGATGATGTCGGATGATGTCATTAAATGAGTAAACCTTAGGCACTGCAATGACATATGTGTCCATGCAATCCCACATAGAAGGTCCATGTGGCATGTAGGTTTTACATCATTGAACATGGATCCATGGAGGAAATGAGTTCCATGTGTCAAAGTGGTATAATTTTCGCGTGTCATTCCAGGTGGTAGACAGTGGCGGGGCCACGGGTCAGAAAAAGTGGCCTGTTGTGGATAGGGTCGTGTGTCCTAAGTTCCATCTCATGGAAGATTGAGCCTTTTTTATCTATATGAATAATGAAAGTGCTAGGGTCCCGATATTCTGGGGTCCAATGTCCCACGATCCCAACGACTAGTGGACATGTGTCATTAGTTGTTGAAACAAGATCTCGGGAAGATGTGGAGCTTGACGCTGGGCACCAAAAATGTCGAGGGGTTATTCCCGATGAATTACGTGACAGGTGCCATGTCAGTATCCATGATAGTATCCATGTTTGCATCATAGGATGACATGTCATGACATGTCAAGTGACGTGGAGCCACATGGCAGTTAAGATGCCCTTGGTTTAATAAGTCCCCAAATATTTAAAAGGCCATAACTTTTGATCTACAGCGATTTTTTGACCAAACTTACAGTCATTGGAAATCTCTTGATGAGAAAAAGATGATGGTGTCCTCAAAAATAGGTTTGGATATGGTTGAAGGAAAGAAACAATTTAATACCCCATCCCTTAAAAGGGTACTTAGGGGTTTGGGTGTCTTGTAGGTGGTATCAGAGCAAGCTACAACACTAGGCCTAGATGGGCCATAAATCGGTCATAATACTGGTACAATAAGGCTAATATGAGCATGTTAGAAAGTGTTTCTTGAAAGTTTGTTTAGTATCTGCATAAGATCCTTGAGAGGAAGGATTGCAAATTGAATTTTTTTATTTGAAATTTATTACAGCGTAAAAGTTACATACTGATTTGTAGTAGAAGAATCATAACGCTGCTTTGTTGGAATAATATATATAGGTAAGATGCTTGGTGCACAAGATATGTTGTAATGCATATGGACATAATTGAGCATGTATACAACATGGAAATAGACTAATTAGCACCTATGGTTGGCTGTAAAGTATGGTTTTTTGAAGAACCAATTTGGACTATAATGACCTGATGTCAGCAGAAGAATTAACAACATGAATGAAATGTTGATGATGTTCTCGTTATTTCCTTATGAAGATAAGGATGTAATGATTAATGAAGGACTGGTATATATAGAGTTTGGTAAAGGAAGTGTTGGAGCATTTTCAGATGACCAATGGGTCATATTGACATCCAAAGATGGATGGTATCCATACAGGTATGGCTTGGTGGGAAAGTGGTAATGAGAAGGAGTCAAGGAAATGATTTTGTTTGAAGAGGCCTGTTGGCCAGAAACTGAATTAAGGCATGAAGAGAAGTGAGAATGGTCGTTTGGATGCCTTTGGTAATATTGAGATTACCTAGTTATACTCCTAAATTGTAAATGATGTTGTAACAAATGGAGAAGAGACCTATTTTTGGTTGTTGTCAAATAAGACAACGTAATTATGGATATGTCTATGAGTTTAAACATGTGGATGACTGAAAGTTATCATTAGAAAGGATCTTGTAAAAACACATAAATGTATATGAAGGATATAAATATGTGCAATAAATGCAC
>ML785372.1:479781-526890 GCA_009831015.1 Picea engelmannii | reverse complement strand
TGAAGGCATGAGATGACTGTGTGAGTAAGAGGGTAGTAAGGGGTAAAGAGTATACTTGCATGGACTGAATAAGTGGATTGCAAGGAAATATGTATACTTTCCAGGTCTGAAAAACACCATGGATGCATGGATGACACTATATTAAAGGGTATGAAATATCTTGATGGAATAATACCTTGAGGAGGGTGTACTCCCTTCCTCAAAAAGTGCTAATATAAAAAGTTGAAAGAGTAATGAGAAAAATCGCTCTTTTTTATCGTAGAAAGGAATATGATTATGCCTTTGAAATTCATGTAAAAGATTGTGAACAATAATGAGTGAAATGATATAAGAAGATATGCAAGTGAAAATATGAAGCGTGCCAATGTTGGACACACATAATATGCTGATGCATGTGGTTAAGTGCATTGTGAATGAAAACACAATAGATTATTGTGCATGTATTGAGTGTATAATTTGAATACATGATTTTAACACATGATTATATTCCTTATGGAATATTGGGTGGAACTATGAAATGATGAAGTTGAGTCCGAATCAATGTTGAGGTCATTTCAGATAGTATGGGATATGCAACAAGAGAGTTGCATGTTGAAGAAGTTCCCTGTGGAGGAAATGTATAAATACTTTGTTTGGAGAACAAATCCATAACCTTAATGACTCTTTGAAAACTAAGCAGTGGGCTGCAAGTCCTGTTTGTATAAGAATCCTAGATTACATTTTAAAATGTAATGCATGAGTGAAAGATATACAAATGAACGTTGACCAATATGATTTGGTAAAGGTACAAAATGTAGTGGTTCATGATTAATTTGTGAACCAAAATATTGTTGTTGTAGCATACTGATTCACCCATGGAAAGGTCAAGATGAACTTGACTAAGGCTGCTCAAGGAAGAGAGTAGGAAGATCCCAAGAGGGATAAATTATATAAGAAAAGAAGGAGAAAAGGATTAATAATTTTCTCACTATAGAACTCTGAATAAAGAGAGAGAGTTGTATGCATTAAAAATAATTACTATGGAAATAAGTACAACTGGTAAATGAAATAAAAATTAATTAATATGTTAAATAATGATCTTAGTTAAGCCATACTATGTGAAGGTAGTGAGGCCTTGAAAATAATTCAGCTGGACTGAAAGTCGGTTTTGTAGAAGGAGTTGGACAAGGGAAGAGTCGATTGACTCCTTCTTGTTGTTTATTGTATTTCTTTGATACGAGAAACTAATATGTTGATGTATGTAATTGTTAGACATGAGAATGATGATGGTTTCACTCATAAAAGTAGTGAGGAATAATGTTATAGAGTGCATATGAATATGTTGAGGCAAGTCTGGAGTTTTTCCACTGAGATTAAAATCTATGACACATGCATTTTGATTTTACATGACAACTAACATAAGTTTGATTATGATGATGCATGTTATGTGTAGGAAATGATTGGAGTTGTTGGAAAAGGACAACTACCAATGATGGACATCCTCAAGAAGATGATACATACAAGAATACTATTGTTAAATAGATCAATGAAGGGACTTTTTGAGTTCCCATGAAAGCACCACTGATGAGGAAATATCAGAGAAGTGTTGGCAGCTAGAACATGTATAAAAGTGGTCATGCCTATGTGGCATAAGGCATGAAGGGATTGGGTAAGAATCCCTTCTAAAATATTCATTATTCTAATGATATGCATGTGTTTTATATTGGTTGTTGTATGACAATGATACCCAAGCATGGTACGAGTCAGGAAAGAGAGACCTGGAAGATAGAAGGAGGAACCTCTGACAACCAAGGATTAATTGATATCCTTGTAAGCAAGTTCATGAACAAGGTATCATGAACACATTGACCAATCGAGGATGATTGAGAACAAAGTTCTCATAAGAAACACAATGATGGAATTCATTGGGGAGAAGCATGTGGTAAGAGAGTGGGAAGGTATGGGGATGACCATTGTGGAAGAAGTAGCTTCCAGTACCCTACAGATTTGTAGAATGGTAAATAAGCGAATTGGGTGGCTATGAACATTGACACCCTGATTGAAAACAAAGAAAGAATGCTTGAATGCATTCATATGAAATTTTAAATGTCATAGGCTGATTGAGGTCATGATCAACTTAAAGCATGAAACATAGTTATGTTGTAATAAGGAATGTAGATAGAGAATCCATGTGGTGAATAGGTTGGTTGAGACCCAACACACCATAGAAAGAGTGCCTAATATGAAATGTGGTAGTCTGAAATTCAATGCAAGGGTGCATTGTGTGTTAATGTGGCCATGGGAATTGGCACATTGATTAAATTCACTTAATGTTGAATTGCACGTGGAAAGGTTTGATATGCTGAAATGATGCATGTGTAAGAAATTATATTTTGTTTTGATTTATATCATTGAATAGTTAAAAGTGATTTTACTTTTAGTATGCACAATTTAAGAATTGCTTGTGATGCCATTGTAAAGGTGCAATGAAAATATATGTGCATGGGAAACTAACAATTTGTTTGGTTGATTGAAGTTGAAATTGCAAGAAGAAGGGTCTTGGATGTGGCAAAAAAAGTAATCCCATAAGAAATACCAATACCTGCTAAGCCAAACTATTATGATAAGGAAAAATCTCATACTTGTAGAATAAGGTTCCTATTTGGAACCGGTCAAAAATGGAATTGTGAATTAGAAAATCTGTGGGTAACATATTTGAAAAGAAGTTTGATTGAAAAAAAACTAGTGAAAGCATCTCATGAAATTTTTGTATGCATGTGATACAGGTGAGATGAAAAGGATATGTTTGGGGAGGACAAATGATGGCCTTCAAAGATGGAAACAATGGAAAATGGATACTTTAGTGACATTAGAACCCTATGAGAAGCCACGATCCCTATAGAATTATGTGTCATGGTGAAACGGGCTAGAGGGAAGCCTCGACAAGAGAAAGTTGGAGGGACTCCTCGACTGTAAGACTCAAGGAAGTCTTGGAAAATTCTTCTTGTGCGATAAATAATTGGCAAGGAAAGATGGACCACCCGAGGGACTGTATATTAGAGAAGGGGATGCTTGAGCCTGGGCTTGGAGGGTGAGTGACTGTAAGGAAGATGAGACTTCAATAATTCTTGTAAATTATTGGTTGGGAGCATGAACACAATGGGTATGTCAAGGAAAAAAAGTGAGCCAAGAACATATGAAAGCCACACGAATGAAAATACCTCAACTTGCACAGATAAGTATTATGCTGAATGCAAATTTTCCTCTTGAATTATGGAAAACAATAGAATGTTCTTGCATAAACATGGAATTAATATGTTTGTTGTTTGAAATTATTGTAGGCAAATTATGAAATGTTAGAGTCTAAGTGAGGATCAGAGTGTGAGAGACAAAAAGGAAAATAATGATGAAGCAGCTGAAGGATAAAGGCATGACAGGTGATAGTGAGAAAGAACACCGAGGATGATGTTCCTTTAAAGGGGAAGGGGATTGTAACACCCCCCTTCTAAACCTATGATTAGGTGCAATTAATTAGGACTTATGGTTTCCATACAATGACATAAAAACATTGTAAATGCCAACAACTGATTGTGGGGGTGAAGCATTAAAGTACTAGACATGATACCACTAGAGGCACTACTTCTTGTGAACTGAAATATGACGGTTGTACATCGGTTTGTCAACGCAATTCCATCAAAACTTTAATGAATTGTGGTTAACAATTTCATCGGTGTATATTAGTTGGATATCCAACAAACATATGGCCATCGGATCTCCAACGAACCTCCACATCGAAAGTCTGGCGTAACCAAATGTCACATATCTGACAGAGAAATTAGATATCCGATGCAGGTTTGTCGGAATGGGTGTTAGATATTAGAGGAACAAGTATGTCGAATATCTAAAAACCAAAAATTATATTCGATGAAGGTGTCATACCTCCGATAGATATATCTATCTAGCGGTTCGTCAGATATTCGATGAATATGTATGTCGAATATCCGACAACCAAATAGTATATCCAACGAAGGTTCCATAATTTTAACAGATATATTTGTTGAATGGTCATCAGATATATGACGAATAGGTACATCGAATATCTGACAACCAAATAGTATATCCGATGGAGGTGTCATACCTCCGATGGATATATCTATTAGACGGTTCGTCGAATATCTGACAAACCTCTGTATATTAAAAAAAAAATAATGAAATTATTAGTAGTGAATTCTCCATCCAAATCAAATTGGTAGAGAAATTTACACATAATTAGATGAATGTTTTACATTTTTTATGATAAATACTTGCTCCAAAAAAAAGGAGATGGAAATCAATTTGAAAAGAGGAATTGAAGAGCTCAAAGAAGGAATTGTCAATATCAATGGGGAAATAGGAAACTTAGATGAAAAAATTAGATGGTGCAGAGATGGAAAACCATCATCACAACATTGCAAAGTAGTATCTCTCATAGAAGTCTATTGAGCCATTCCGATCAAATTTCTAGTAGTACTTTGCCTTATTGGATTTTGAATCCTCTCTCAAATCATAGATCAAGGTGAAAATGTTGCACTATGATGTTCAAATGTATTTTCTCTCCAACTCAATGAGTGGCTGAGTTTATGCAGTTCTTATTAAGAGGTGCAACAATAAAAGATGAAGAAAAATTTACCTTCACAAAGTTGTAAATGGGCTGAGAATACTTGTACAATGGGATGACTTATGTGAGAACATGTGAACACTTAGTGTTTATTTCCTTTTTGTAATGGTTGATTCCATCTAGAATCCAAAGGAATCATAGAAGAAAGAAATAAATGTCATCATTAAAAAAAAACTATATTGTATGCTTTTACTAGACATGAATAAAAGTGTAGTTGAAAGAGGGCACCACAAAACCAACAATCATTTATTAACAAGAGAACAAAGTAAAAAAAAAAAATAGGATTAGATTTAAAATGGCTAATGAGAGTTAAGCCACATAACTATAAACTCTAGTTCAATGTAAGACGATACATGCACACCATGTTCACAAAAAAAGTGTTTATATACAAGGCAAGATGCAAAAAGAAACATTGAATCCAACAATCAAATGATATAAATTAATGTATAATAGTTGATAATATTCCTTTCCATCTAGTTTACACACAAGTAGATTGATTTCAAATTAAAAGAAATGGTATCAAATGGTGTGATGCCAATCAACTAAAAAATAACCCACCATCAAAACACAAGACACATAATGCATCAATCTATAACGTATTCCAACAAACTAATATAGTCTATGCTATACAATATCTGATAGAAATTGCCTATACATAGCACATGATCACCTAGTTTTAGCAATAATAAGCATTCAGTCAATAAATATGAATATGGATAGAAAACCCAATAAACAACTATAAAAGACCATAAATAATAGTTGTGAAAAACATAGTATACCTGGTCCTCCATCATAGAACCATAAATAAAGCCAATTTCACAACAGAGCGTGTTTAGGTTGTTCAATGTCCAATCTTCACCATTAAGTTTTTTCATGTCCAATATTTGCCATTAATTTGTCCAATCTTCGCAAATATTCATGTGCTGCCCACATTTTCTAGTCTTTCCTTGGTTGCTTTTAGTAGGCTCCCAGACACGTCAAAAAAAACCAAGGAAACACTAGAAAAACATGGGCATCACATACCTTTTTAGAAATGCATTGTGGATTGTGGAGGTGACCACCCTTAAGATGTGCATTTGTCAAATACAATAATAGGTTAAATGTATGAATAATAACCAAACATCAATGAGCTTGTATTTGACAAAGAAAGTTAAATGTTATATGATTGAACAATAATTAATTATGTATGATGCTCTAGAAATACTGAAGGGGAATACCTCATATCCGACGGAGCTCCTCTTGGTTTCGAGAATAATTTATTCTCTACTAAAACCTTGCACATTCACCACTAGTTCAGAGCATTGATGCACATAATGATGTTGAATATGCTTGCAACCCTTCAAACCATTTATGGGAATCAATAAATATACACCAAAAAATAATATGAATGTGTAATAGGATGGAAAAGTAATTTACACTACCTAGGCATGAAATTCTCATTTCCCATTAAATACAAAATGTTGAGAATCCACAATATTCACAATCAATTCTATGCATACATTCATTTGCAAATCAAAGAGTAAAAATCTATGCAAGGGTCTCAATAACTAGTAGGAAATCACTACCTCCTTCAAGTCTATTTCTCATTCAAGAGCACTATCCAACCATAAAAACAAAAAACATGCATAGGTTTGAACTCTAAATTACACATTTACTCCATTCACCAAGCCATACAAAATGTTATTCAAGGCTTAAAATTATGGGTAACCTAAATCTTTGACAAAGTAGCCCATGCATGCAAATATAATAACCTCATCATAGCATGCAACCAATGCTATCGAGAGCATAGTTCTGCCATTATTTTTTAAGTGAAACACAACCTATTATGTCCATAAACCAAACTACTCATAGTTGAATCAAAGGAAATAATCCATAGCATGACTTCATGCCCAAAAACCAAAAAATTGATTAGGAGCAATGAGATGCTGTAATACCCCAAGGCCGAGCCCCGACTAAATTGTAAACATGCTTTATAGGCTAGTAAGCCAAGTGATAATAAGCTAGGAGGATTATGTGATGATTAGGCCGGAAAGCCTAAATTCTTAAGGCCAGTGACCCTATTTTTGTATATGTGAACACTCATATAATTAATATAAATACACCGCTACATGTAGATCGACCACGATAAAAGAGTACGGGGGACTAAGCTCCACTAAGAAGGGAAATAGAGGGGCTAAGAGACTAGGAAAAAGGGATAATCTTGAGGGCTTAACTCTAAAAGGAATATTATATTATTATTTCCTAAAGACTATGGCGAGGATACTTTCTTTATTCCAAGTCTCATGGAAGAGGGAATGAATCCCAAGTGGAGAGAAATGAGTTCTAGGAGATCCATGTGTCAATCATGGAACATGAAAATATAGGTAGGGGAAAATAGTCTGTTTGGGGATCTTTATCCCATTCACTCACTCATTGATCCCTCCTCTCCATCGTCTACCTATGCATTGTTCATGCACCTCTGTAACCTACAGGTATTTTGAGCTATCCCGTACATCACCTATGAAGCATAGAGCACCTGTACCTTTCCTGAGCCCATACCATGCCTTAACACACTGCTATTGCTGCCAACAAAGTTCCTTGACTGAGCATGGCTTGCTGCCATCATCTGTTCTATACTCGAGCTTTTCTACTGCCATCACCCTTACTCAATTGACTTAGGAGTTGGACTTAAGAAGTAGGTTTTTAGGCCTATGGGTTTGAAGAGGCGGGTTGTTAGGCCCGTGGACTGAAGAAGCAACTTATCAGGCCTATAAGAAACTCTCTCCAGGTGAGAGAGGTTTCTAGGGAAGTGATTTTCCTATAGGGATCCCAATGAAAGCTATACTTCTCTGAGAATTCTTGTTCGACCTGTTGCTAAAGTGGGGCAGCTAAAGGAATGTTGAGTAGAGAATGGGCGCACTTCCTGGGGTGGGACATGAATGTGGGGAATGAGAGGTTGTAGGATGTTAGTGTGAGTTGGCTCCTGGGAAAAAATCCTTCCCGTTGACTATGAAACTTCCAGTTGTCTCATCCTAGCCTAGGAATCCCTTTACCTGGGTGGAGTTTAGTCCCATCTCGGGGGTGACCCACTACTGAGAGTGATGAGCAATGTGGTATAAGGATGAGAGGTTCATGGAAGGTCTGCACATAGTTGGTGACCTTCTATAAAAAGATAAGTACCATTTATGTGTTCATTTGCATGTTGTGTATTTGTACATGTCTTATATTTATGATTTTTTCCTGTATATGCTGTATGTATAGGCTTAATGCTATTTCTTCATTAATTTGTGTATTAGAAGAATGCAATTTTTTGTGAAGTTTTATATGTATTATGTACCACAAGAGTTTCTGTGTGGCATAGCCCGACACGTCTATGGCCGGGTATGTACATTTTTGAATATCAGAAACATGAGAAGTTCTCAATGTGGCAGTCCTTGTCTTGGGAGGCCCACGGTGTGCTACAAATTTGGTTTCAGAACTTAGCAAGAGTTTTTTATGGAGTAGCATGGCCTGTCCTTGGTGGCTGGGGATATTACAAAATGGTATCAGAGCTCTGGTTTTCAACACTGAGCCTGGATGAGCCGTGTAAGTGGAAATTGAATCGAAAGTTTAAGAGGGAATCATTGTTGAAATAGACAAAATTGGAGTTTCAAAACATCCATGAGTGACAAGAGGGCACTGAGAGCACACATTAACTATGTATGAAAGCTCAGAAGGTGTATTGATTCAAGAAATCCATCAGAGAAAATAAACGATAGTAACCGTGGTTTTCGGGCCACAAAGTTTATATTTGGGTCGTTGGATCTGTTTGGGAGAAGGAAACTCCTTCACAGTCATCATATCAAAGAAAGGACCATTGTGGTTAACCTTCAAGTAATTCAGACTTCATTGCTTTGGAATTTTTTTTTATGTCTTTGACAAAAGGGAGGACAATCCCTGAAGCTCCGAAGTCCTAGAGTGTATCTACACCGTAGATCGTTTGGGAGAAGGAAGACCATTGGATCCTCGAGTGGTTCGATAGTTCAACACTACGGGGAAATTTATTTGTGGTTTCACGGAAGGAAGCGTTCCCCAAAGTCCCGAAGTCCAGAACCAATCCGAACCATTCCTTAATCAGATATGCGTGTCCACAGATTAGCTAGTGTTCGAAATTTCAACGTTCGACAATTTGTGGGTTGGTTGGTGTTCAACAAAAAAATCCTCCAAATCCCGAAGTTCTAAAGTCCTAGAGCCCTGAAGTCCTGAAGCTCTAGGGAACGCCTATTTGGAAATTCAAAGTTTGGGAGTTTTGACGTGATTTGGTGTGGAATTCTCCGAAGCACGAAGTTTCAAAATCCCGGAGCCCTGAAGCTCTGGCGAACACCTGTTCGAAAATTCAGTGTTCAATAGTTTTGACATGCTTTGGCATGGAATTCTTCGAAGCCTGAAGTTCCGAAGTCCCAAAGCCTCGAAGTCCCAAAGTCTCGTAGTCCCGAAGCTTTGGGGAACAACTATTTAGAAGTTCGACATTCGATATGTATCAAGTATGTGGGTGTAGACTCTTCCGAAGCCCGAAGTGCCAAAGTCCTAGAATGCCAAAATGACATGGCATGATGACATCACCTGGAGTGACATGGACCTGTTTGGAAATTTGACATTCGAGATTTTTGAAGGATGTTGTATAAGAGACCTTTGAAGCCTGATATTCCGAAGTCCCGAAGCACCAGAGTGACGTGGCCTACTGACGTCACCTAGGGTGATGTGGAAACACTTGATGCTTGCCACGTGTCATCGTGTTCCATGCTTTTCAAATACCGTTTGTGACAGTTAGAACATGGAACGTGTCACCCTTCATATAGGGCCACGTTTTCACTCCTTATTTCTTCCACGTAGCAAGCCCCTCGTGCGTGGTTGTCGATGAGACTCTGGGAGTTCGCCAATTCAACGTTCAGAGGAAACATGGTATGATGAAGGTAGAACCTACGAAATGCGAAGCTTCGAAGAAATTCTCCAGAAAATTCACCAGTTCAGTGTTCAAAGGGAATGATGTGTGGAGTTGGAGGAACTTCCAAAGTCTGAAGTTCTGAAGTCCAAAAGATTCAAAGTAGCAAAGCCCTGAAGCTCCGAAGAGGTATTGCACAAGGATTCACCAGTTTGACATTTGGCAGAAATAAGGTATGGGGCAGTAAGAACCTCCAAAGCCCGAAGTTTCGGAGCCCCGAAGTCTCGAAGATCCAGATGAGTGCATATCAGTTCAGTTCTTGGACATAAACCTTAGTCATATGATACTTCGGTTGGAATAAAAGAGAGCTAGTGCTGAAATGTTGTTTTCAAAGACAAATTGTTCAGATATTCATAACTTCTTGCTCAAAACTCAGAATTGAGAAAGGGAGTAGTCATTGGAAAGATCTTGGAGAACATAACATAACTATCAACCCAAAAGTTTGATATGAATAATCAATTTCTTATAAAATCATAGGAAATAAGTTTGATATATTATTGAACCAGAATGGTTTATATTTTCATGAAATTATTGAGTGAGTTAGCTTGACAACATTCTGTTGGCTACACATTTTGCAGAATTAAAAACAAATTGATCAGATCAGAATCAACACAGAGTGCAGAGAGAAGGATTATACATAGGGTGATTACATCCAGGAAGATGAGATCAGGGCAATGGATGTTCATTTGAGTATTGAATGAACAAACTCCAATGGACATGGAGAAGGAAAGGATGAAAACATAAATATGGAAGAGATCATTAAAAATTTGCAGAAAGATGTCCAAAGTAACAAGGATGATAATTAAAGGCTTATGAAATCCAAGGAGCAGTATGAATACTTCAACATGAACTTAATCTAGAGCCTGGACAAAATTGAAAAGAAATTGGATAAGGAGAATGGCTCAAGAAAAACATGAAGTCATAGTTCTCCTGAGGAGAAAGGAAGATCGAGGAGTGCTAGTAGACATCATGATCGCTTCCCAAGGAATTCCAATAGGAGAGCACCCAACAGCCCTAGTTCATCCCTGTTGTGGGTGGGAAATACCTCCTATGGACTAGCACTAATGGTTTTATCATGCATGCAAAAATGACCTAAATATTCTTACTTTTTACCATCATCCCATGCCTAAACCCCAATTACTCATATGTAAATACAAGGCTCAAGAGATTAAGTTGACGTACCTTATTTTTTGTGTTTGATGTCGATCCCTTTTCGTGCTTGGTCATTCTTTGATTGCAACTCTCCTCCCAATGTTGACCTGCATTCACTAAAGATAAACAAAGAACTCCACATGCATTTGGTCTATGAACTAACAGGTTAGAGATTTAATCAATCATACAATCAATATTCCAATAATGACAATCTCATATGGCGGGATGGGAAAAACAATTCTTTTATTAACTTCACAATGATAGCTTACAATGATAAAGTTGGCTACTTCTCCTCGATCCTGGTCCTGGGCTCTTCTTCCACTATCTTCCAACTGCTTTTCTCTATACTTCTCTTTGCACAAAGATTGCTAAAGGTTGGGACAAAGGGAATGATTAATCAGGTATAGTTTTTTTACTATGATTCTCCTCCTTTCAAATGGGACCCCTAACCCTTCTTTTATAGGCTAGAAGAAGCTAGGTATTTGGTCGAGTGACTGGCCATGCATGGCCGAAAGGTTTAGTTAACTTACCCAAAGCTGTGTGTTTCATCAGCAAATTTCCTTTTTCTGTGCTTTTGTAGGTACACACAGGTTGTCTTGGGTCATCTAGCATGTACACACATGCAGTAATGGAGAAGGGCATGTGGGACTTTATAAAAGGGGTTTTTAAGAAGAGTTGTTCAACAGTGTTTTGGCAAAGAAGGAATCTGAGATGGCCTGATGCCAGGTAAGCATGTCTGGTGAAAATTAGGGTTATAACAAATTTCCCCTAATGTGTGAGGTTAGAAGAGCATCTGATGGATGAAATGCATTAACAATCTTCACCGATGTTTCGAACAAGTGAGCCTAGGGACTAGAAATCGGGAGGTGCCGTCTGCAAAATAATAACTGTCTCACCGAGGTGGGCATACCCATGTTCGGGATAAAATAAAATCATGGCTACCAATCAAATACACTGTAGATCCATGTCATATAACTATATAAAGTGTAGCAGCGAGAAATACACATCAGAGCTACATCTCGAAATAAAAAAGATATACATGTAGAGTATCCATCTTCTAGAAGCTGATAAGGCCTGATGGTTGGAGATGAGGTCTTTAGAGCTCGAGCAACAACTTCAAAATCTCCAAAACTCGAGTAGGAGTGTAATATGAGTGTACGACCTCACTACCCAGAGGTCTTCGATGACTCGTTAGTCATGGACTAGAGAATCTTGATTATCAAACTGAAGGCTTCATTGATTTTGAACAAAGACTTGATTGGACTTTCGGGATGGCTGGGCATGAGGGCAAGAGACAAACTACAGAGGGGTCAACTTAGGCTTGGTAAAAAATTCCCTTGGACATTAGCACGACAAATGATGAAACTTAGGAAGCATGGCATTAACACAAGTTTGCCAGGAAGGAGGCAACGCAAACTCTCCATATGTTTGGAAGAATAACCAAACAGAGGAGGACACAACTCAATGTAGCGGGAGCAACTTCCTAAGGTCATATGAAATCCCAGGGTTTGATGAACAAACAAACATATGTGCTTTATCCAAGGGCGATGCATTGTGCTACCAATAAAAGAAAATACTTTTCCCTTCCTCTTTTTGGGGTGTATTTGATTTTTTTTTCTTTGTCTTTTTCACTAATTTTGGAAAAAGAATAGAAGAATGTTATGTTACAAAGGAGGAATGAGTGTCGCAAACATACAAGTTCGAGGCGCAAGGAAAATAATAATGTTCAAAGTAAGGATACTTGGGAAAAATCCCTCCTGGGGCCAAAGGTGTCAATATGCAGAGGCAAAGTGCTATAGGGATTACGTATAAGGCATGCTTCAGATGGTTTAGTTGAGAGCAACATGGAGCTGACATTAGACTAGAGACACAGGTATGCAAATGCGATTAATAAGACACACAATGGTAATGTCCTTCGATGTAAGTTTAAAGAGCCCAGAGAAGGTAAGCTCGATGGTTGTTCATATTTAGAGAGTCTAAAAAATGTAAAAGGAGACTCCAATGGAGCACCTTTTTCGAAGGTAGTCTAGTCGATTCGAAAAAGGGGTAAACTAGCACCAACAAGACATCTATTCAAAACCATTTTAATGAGTGTGATAAAGACAAGATCACTCGGCCATTTTTTCATTTTTAAGGAGTCTGAAAAAAGCTTAACTATGGACTCCGTCAGGAATGTTCTTCTGTACCATTTTAGCGAGTGTGAAAGAATAAGGTCACTCGATGATCTTTTCAATTTTAGAGAGTATGAAAAGAGCTTAACTATGGACTCCATGGGGGTTCCTTTTTCATAAATTTAGTCCCTTAGGCCCAGAAAAAGGGGTAAAATTATACCTGAGGGTACTCTTCTAGGGATCCAAAGCCTCTAGAATATACCTTTGTTCGTACATTTGACCATCTAGACCAAAAAAGGGGTAAACTACCGCCGGATAGACGTGACTTCAAATTTCAGTTTAACGAGTGTGAGAGGCCACAAGATCGCTCGACAATCTTTTCATGTTTAGAGGGTCTGAAAAGGGCTTAAAAGAAGACCCATTATGTTTTGGGAGTCCCATGGGTGAGGTCAAGAGTCATGCAAATGAGGCTCAAACATGTAATCAGGCAAAACAAAAAGGACTCTTGAGCCTACAGTCATTAGTGATAGCATGGACACCATAATGCAACCAGGATCTACCTAGGGCATCCATGTTCCTGGTAGGCTATACTACCAAATCGCGATACTTCTAAAGCAACATGATGGTTCCGTGTCGCAACCTGATGGGATTGATCCTATGGAAAAGGGATAAAGACAACAAGATACAAAAGCAGGGGTGGAAACCAAACCTATATGCTCAAGTTGACCATCTGATTTTTTTCCCACGGACCGTCAAAAGAGACCCAAAACTCCAAAAAACAATGTCTTGATACCCAACCGTAACCTTCCAAAGCAACTCCAGAATCACTGTAAATGGTTTTCAATTCACATAAAATGATAAGGGGGGCCAAATAAGTGGCAAAAAAGGGCCAAAAAGTCTATAAATAGAAGCTGGCAGCTCATTATCACCATTGTTGATTTGGAAATTGACTATGGAGCAAAAAACCCCCTTGGATATAAGTGGTGATTTGAGGAACTACAATGGACGAAATGACCATCCGTCTGGACCAAGTAAGTATAAACCACCTCCCTTGGCTTTTTAATTCCTTATTTATGCCTTTAATTTGGTTTCTTGGGGGGGTGTCGACCTTTAAAAGGTCGGCCCTAGGTCCACGTGAGCTGTCCTATGACATCCCACGTGTACACTCACTCTGTCTGATGTCAGAGCATGTGTACACGTGACTTTCATCACAACATCCCGCGTGGACCCTCCCATGAGTGCAAAAAGGTTTAAAAATCAAGGCCTAACCCTCTGAAAATTTACCCATGTGCATGATGTATGTGCAATGGAGAGAACGAGAGCATGAAGATATCAACGCACTAGTTGGGGAAGACCCTAACATTGTGGCAGTGTTAATGCAATGTGGTTTGCTCAAGTTTTTCCCATGTCCTTTCATGAGAACACAACCTAGGCTACTGAATGCCTTGGTTGAATACTGGCACCCTGACACAGAAGATTTTATATTAGAGGGGCAATCACTAGTGCCCACTATAGAGGAAATATACTTTTTGATTGGCCTCTCTAGGAGAGGGGAACTAGTCAATTTCCAGACATTTCCTTCGGGGCCTCATAACATATCAGAATTGATAGGAATTTATTGTGAGTCTGGTACAGACCAATCGAGCTCGCAGGTGCCAATAAGCAGGATCACCGATTTATCACTGTAGGCAATTATGTTGCTTATTGGGTGGATGATTGGTCTTGCGGCTCTACATCAGGTGTCCCGTGCACAGATGAACTGTGCAGTCCAGTGCTTGAATGCACAAATATTTGACTGGAGCACTACACTGTTGGATTGTATGAAGAGTCAACTAATAGATTGTCGGTTGTGGACGTAGAGGAACTTCGGGTTTGGGACGTTTCTATGCTCTTTCTTCTTTGAAAGAGTTCCTAGTTTCAGTCCTCGAGTGGTGGTACGAGGACATCAGGCCTTTCTTCCTGTGGTTTGCAGATGGGCAGTGTTGCTGCCACGACAGGGTGGTGGAAGGACCAATGAGTCCTTTGATGATGACTTCTTTTCTTGGTTTTCATGGAATATCCCAGCCATAGAGGATTATCCTTATGCTGGGATTGATTTCTCGAGAGATCCCGAGATCCTTGTACCTCCAAGCGAGGAGTGAGGCGAGATGGGTGAGTTTGCATCATTTTGTTTTTGAAATATATATGATTTTTATGTTGTTTTTTGTATATATCATTTTTTTGTACCAGAGTATTTGACAGATATGCGTCTATTGTGTGCAGATGTTGGACCCTCGTGCCCTACAAATTATGTGAGGAATAGGCGTCGTCCTCGGCCAAGGGTCACACCTGCCGCCGCAGGGGGACCAACAGCAGCACGAGAGCTTACAGCCGGTGAGGCTGAGAGGGTTTTGAGACGAGTTGAGTGAAATTTTACCTCACTCACTCGCAACATCCCTATGGAAGAGATTGAGGATCTGCCACCATCCGTGCAACCTCATGTAGTGGGGGCACCACGGACGTGGGTCCGACTGTTTCGTCATTTGGAAAACGCTGTTGATTATTACAACAGGGCCCACTGGCCCTGAATTTAGTTAGTCTAGACTTTGATAGCTCCACCTGTATATATTTTTTGAGGGAATAAGCCCCATGACTCGTTACTGGTCATATGTTTTGAGGCACTTGCGTCCACCTATGTACTCTGGTGCTTATGATATTATATATGGATTTTTATGTCTTTTTGTGTCTTATGGATCATATTTTCCTTTAAAAATGTATTTACATGTTTATGTGTATGTCTTTTTATATGTGTGCGAGATGCTAGTCTAAAATTTGATTAGCTAGAGTATCTGTAAATTGGTTTAATCTCCTAGGAACATGAAAATATGTAATATAATCAAAGCTTCATTCTAAGAGACGTACCCTAAGGAATCATCGGTGTAAAGTCGGATCATGAACATGGTAGACTCTATTTAACTGAGACACAACTAGCTGAGCATATAAATAGACCCGGAGATGAGAGATACCAAATGACAGGGCGTCACGAAGAAACTCAATAACTGCACTGTACTCGGTGACATTGTTTGTGGTTTCATCTAAGCATATACCTCCGGAAGATAATAACTGGCCTCGAGGTGTAAAAATTACCCAAGCTGTGGAGGCAAGCCTCTGAGTGTGCTGGCTAGCATCATATGCATACCCAGTGAACACCTATGATTCACTTTACATATGCCACAGTGACAAAAGATAACATAAAAAATGACACGTCCATAATACTAAAAGAAACTAGAAAGTAATAGTACAAAGACTATACATATGATACAAAAAGTTACCCAAGGTGACCTACCTATGAGTAATACTTCTTGAGGTAGAGCCCATTTCTAGGCTCCACCAAAGCATTTCCCTCAAATTTAACCAGACGATAAGTGCCCTTTTTTAGAACCTCTTTTATGATGAAAGGTCTGAACCACATGAGTTTGAATTTTCCTGCCCCCAGGGGGTCCTTATATTGGTCATAGACTAGGACAAGGTCTCCTTCAGAGAAAACCCGAGGACGAACGAATCAATCATACTGAGACTTGAATTTATGTTTGTGAGCCTCATTGGCCAGGGCTACATCACGACACTGTTCATTGAGTTTCTCAAGGTATAATAACCGTTCTTCAAGTGGAGAAGTATCTGGAAATAACTGTATTGCCAATTTTAGGGACGTGATCTGACATTCAATAGGAAAGACTACTTCCAGCCCGTAAACGAGTTGAAAAGGTGAGAAACCAGTTCCAGTCTTAACAGACGTTCGGTAAGCCCATAATGCCGAGTATAACATCAAATGCCAATTTGAATTGGCTTAGTTGATCGTTCGTTGTAGGATGGTCTTAAGAGATTCATTTACAACTTCCACCTGACCATTTTCTTGGGGGTAGTAGGGTGACGAATGTTCTTGCCACAATCTAAGATTTGATGTTAATTCAGTCATCATCTGGTTCTGAAAGTGACTAACATGGCCAGTGACAATCTCTCTCAGGACGTTGAACCTTGCTTTTATCTTGTTGAATAAAAAGAGAGCTGCAGTCTGTCCATCATATTTAAACGTTGGCATAGCTTCGACCCACTACGTGAAGTAGTCTACAACTACAATGATATAATGGTGCCCCCTTGTTGAAGGAGGGTTGCATGTAGTGAAATCAATCCCTCACTTGATGAAGGGACCAACTGTGATGACAAGAAACATGGGAGAGGGAGGTGCCCTCATCTTCTGAGAAAAGATCTGACAAGGGTGGCACTTCTTGACCAATTTGATACAATCTTTGATTAGTGTCGGCCAAAAGTAACCTTCTCGTAAATTTTTTTGGGCTGTTTCCAACCTAGAAAAATGACCGCCACATGCTCCGGTATGGAAATCATTAAGCACAATAACTGCTTCTTCATGAGTGAGGCATTGGTGCAGGATACAGTCTACACCTCTCTGATACAACGTATTGTCGAGTATAAGATAATTCTTAGCCTGATGGCATATATGGTGACACTCATCACGAGAAGCAGAGGTGGGGCACTTCAAAGTTTGGAGATAGACAAGTATATCTTTGTACCAAGGATCCAAAGAGGTGATAAAAAACATATCTCCTCTGATAGGCGACTCTTCAGGCATAACATCACCTGACTCAACCGGAAGTTCCAAAATAAGTTCTGTGAAGACCAGTGACTTTTTGGATTTCCCTGAAACGGAATCTAAGTTGAATTCCTGGAGGAAGACTATCCATCTACTAATATTTCTTCCTATTACCCATCGTGTCAACATGTATTGAAACAGATTCACAACAACAATGATGGTGGTCTTGCGAAACAGAACATAATGATGGAACCGTTGAACAACATGGACTGCTGCCAACGCAAGTTTTTCGATATGAGAATAATTGAGTTCCGGTATGACTAGGCCTCGACTCAGTTAATAGATCACATATTCTGAGAGCAAATCATCTTCCTGAACTAAGACCATGATGATGGTTGACTCTACTGTAGCCAGGTATAATAAGAAATATTTGTTATGGTTGGGTGGCCGAAGTAGAAGGGTAGTTGTGAGGGCATGTTTCAACGCTTCGAAGGAGCGTTGAGTGGCATCGTCCCAATAAAAAGGAACTTCTTTCTTCAGTAAGTGCATAATTCCCTTTGTGATCTCGGCATAGTTGGTGATGAAACACCTTAAAAAAATTTCCTTGCCCTATAGACTCTGAAGTTGAAGGATTGTGTGTGGGGGAGGCAACTAAATTATTGCCTCAACCTTGAGAGGATCGACCATGATCCCTATTGTTGACACTACAAAACCTAAAAAACATCCTGATGTTATGCAAAAGCTTCACTTGTTTGGATTCAAGTGAATCTGGAAGTAGCGACATCACTCAAAGATAAGTCGGAGGTGTATGGGATGATCCGTTCTCTTGCGAGATTGAGATGCTAAGTCATCTAAATAGGCCTCAACTATATGCTTGAGATCATGGAAATAAAAATACATGGCCCGCTGAAAGGTTTCTCCGGCATTTTTGAGACCAAAGGGCATCTTACGATACGCGAATGTACCCCATGGACAAATGAATGTCGTTTTGTGCTGGTCTTCGAGTTTGATTTGTATCTGATTATATCCCGAAAAACCATCTGTTAGGAACATTTCTTGTCTTTGGTATCGAGGTACACCGGTTTGCAGGTTGCTCGAGGAGCTCCCAAGAGAAGCGCATAAAGAAAGTCCTTTTGGACTTAATATCAAGCGAGCGGGCACTTCGTGTTTCAGCAGAAATAATTCAGCGACAGAGCCGAACAATGATTGATGGGTGATTGCAGAGTAACCGAGCCGCGTCAAGAATAACGCTTAAAGTTTGAAGGAAGACAACGGTCGGGATCCTTCGGGAGGCACTCGCGAATTTACAAGGGCCGTTAATCGTGGTCAATACAAGCGCTTTAGTTATTTCGTGAGCTCGGGGTTCGTGAGTTTGAAGGGAAAACCATATCCCTTTGGTTGCGCGAAGCTCCGAGTTACGAAAGGTGTCCGGAGGAGGTCAACCTTCGTTGACCATCGTGTCTCGGGACTTCACGAGGAAAGAATGCTAAAGTTCGATGCTCCAACTCGCAAGGTCGCGAGGTGCGAGAGGTTAAGGTTGGGCCCATAGCAGCGTCGTGTGAATTTAGGACCGTCAGATTTGAAGGACGCGTGTCTCTCAATTGGGTCATCTCGGCGTTTCTCCCATCGTAGTTCCAAAGTGAAAAAGGCAGCAATGTTATGCTCCGATGCACAAAATGCCGAGGAAGTTCCGGATCTGGGCCCATCGAGGTACCGGGTAAGTTCTGAGTTGTCGGATCTGGGGAAACGTGTGGTGCCAACTCAAGCTATTTCGGCACTTTTCTCATCATGTTTCTAAGACGCATGGATCAGCTCCTCTTTGTGCGCGAACGCCGAAAGCATTTTGAGATATACACAGGGTCGCGGCCCGCAGTCATTTGGGAAGGAAAGGAGCTATGCGAGAAGGGGTCCAAAGGCGCCGAGTCCAGTCACTGAGTGGATCGTTCAATCTTCAGGTATCATCTGATTCGATTTCACTCCCGGCTTTCGCCTGAAGTAAATGAAGGCGAAAAAAGGTAGGTGAGACCTCTCCTCATACATTAAGCGTAAGGTATGGATGGTTTGGCAAGCGGTCCGTTCGAGAGGGTCCTGTGTACCCAGTTCCTCAAAGAAGCCATGCCGAAGTCTGCGAAGAGACAGAAAAGTCTGCACACTCTAGCTCAGTGTTTAATAGCTCAGCTACCCTCCCCTTGCAGGGGCCATGCGCAATTAAGGTGGAGACAGACAGAGAAAGACTGTTCGAATTTGACTGAAAAGACACCAAGCCTTGGGTGCCTAAGCACGCCTCTGTTGGGCGAATTTTCTTGAGTATATAGACTCAGTCTTTGTAATTTTGTAAAGGATCGATGGTTGAGCAGAGCTCCCGAGTTGTAAAGTTTTTATGAAGCACTGTTAATCTGGTTGTGTATGAGCTTTGGAGACTTCTTGCCTTATGAATTCTAGTTTCTTTCATGTCTTTGTTTACACTGTGTTAGAGCAGCTCAGAATTGGAGGATCCAGTCGAGCTGTAGCTATTATAGGATGATGTTGTAATGGATCACTGTAATAGTTACGGAGCCTCTAGTCATTTCTTGTGATTTCTTTGACGCTGAATGACTTGGAATTGGATGATCCAGTCAAGTCCTTTATTCAGCTCCTTAAAGCCCTGAATCAAGAGGATCCTGCATTTAGATATTTTCCTCTACAAATTGCTGCAAGCCTGTTGCCCAAAGCTGTTTGTTCATCCTCTCCTAAGTCTTCCACCTGCTCATCATTTAATCAACCCACTGGCTGAAGTTAGGATTCCAGACCTCCTTTGTTCTTTACATACCAGACCCAGTCCCTGAGTTAGAATGATATTTCCTTGAGTCTTTACCTCCATTTGATCAGCCTTTAAAACAAATCGTGACACTAAACTGATGGGTGTCAGGCTCTGCTCCTGCAAGCAATCCAGGAGTGACTTCCGATGCTAACATTTCTGGTGTCGTTGCCGGGGACGAAGTTGAAGATTTTCCCTGGGCAGAACGACAATGATCAGCTGATTCTGAAGGTACATCAGATATCAGAACTATTGAGATTTCTATTGTGCACCTGGTGACTCCACTGGGACGACTCCGCTGGGGAGAACCTACTCTATTAATTGTGGCTTTCATAGGCATACATACGCGGTCTCATCCACAGCTGCCTCTAGCTACACCTGAATATGATCCAGAAGCGGTGCTCAGGAGAGGAAAGGCCCCCGAAGAAGGATTTTCCATCGTCGAACCAGGTAATCCACCCTCTCCTTTCGTAAGAACTCCATTTTCTCCTCCTCAGATTCTTGACCGGCCTATTTCTGCAGTTTCCTATTTCATTAATTTTGGGAGTGTTCCTGTGGAATTTTCCCCTCCTGCTCTAATATTGGAGGGATGAGACCTTGTCACTCCCCTCTCCCCCGAAGATGTACCTTGGCGTTGGGCCAGGACCACTGAAGATATTCCCACTCCTATCTTTACTACTCCTGTGCAAAGAAGAGCACCTGCCAGCTTGAGCTTGTTAGCCTCTCCCTTAAACCCCCTCTTGGTTCCCACTCCACTTCAGAACTCATTCCCAGTAGCCCCTTCATGAACTCCTTCTCCTTTGAGTTATCCTCCATATAATATCCCTATGGCTGGCGCTAATCCCCCTCTGAATAGAATGGATGCCATAGTCGCGGCCAGATACACCCCCTTAGTCCTACCTCATCCTATGAATCCTCTCCCTACTGGAGATTACTTGAAGTATATGCCCAAGTTTACTAGGGAAGGAGACATAACTGTCGAAGAACACCTGGCTGCTTTCTACAGTTATGCAGACAACCTCAACATTGAAAATGAAGATGTCTGGATGAGAGTCTTCGTCCAAAGCCTGGATGGTGAAGTGAGGAAGTGGTTTAGAGGATTGGCTCCCAGATCTATTGCTGGGATTGAAGCTCTAGATAATGCTTTCCTGAGACAGTGGGGAGATAGGAAGGATTTTATGTATTACATGACAGAGTTTGGGTCTTTGAAGAAGATGGAAGGAGAGTCTGTCTCCAACTTCTCCAAAATACTTAATAAAATGTATAACAGAATCCCTGCTAAGATAAATCCTTCAGAAGCCTCAACTAAGATTTCTTACGCTAGCGTGTTCGGCCCCGATTTCTGCCTTTTGTTAAGAGAAAGAAGAGCCACCACCTTAGATGAAATGCAAGATGTGGCCATAGAGGTGGAATCCAATGTATTAGCAGCTGACAGACTAAGGAACAAGGCCAATGTAGACAGAAGAAAGGGGAGATCCGAAGCCTCAACTTCTGGCCCATCGGTGCCCCACCCTCAAGTGGATGAACTGACTAAGATGGTGAAGTCTCTGTCTGCAGAGATGGAGAGAATGAGGGTGGAAGGGAGGCAAGCATATAAAGGCCCTCAGATCGCCAAAAATAAAGGAGGTTTCAGGAGGTCAAATAATTTTACTCCCCCTAATATGCAAAGAGAGAGAGGAAGGGATAGAGAAGACCAGAAAATTCAGGCCCCTTTCCAAAACAATTTTGTGGATGAGGGGGAAGAAGGGGAACCAGATGAGCTTAATCCTGAAATCCACTGTGTTTGAGACACTCTCCCTTTTCCTCATCTCACTAAATCAGCATACGAGGAGTCTCTCATGGACAGTCAGCTAAATGAAATGAGCAAGGGAGACAAGGCTGGCGGCGCCCGAGGCAGGTATAACCTGAGGTCCAACAAAAAGACAACAGCACCTGATATTCCCGAGCAGTCCACTAGAGTAGAGAAACCTACTAATGAAGTAGCGGATGGTCACAGAGGTAAGAAGGCTCAACCCCTCTCTCCCATTGTCCACAATCATGCCTTTGAAATAAGAGAAATCCCAAAGCTTACATCCTCTTTCAATTTTGAGCATGAGATTCAAAAGATCAAAATCCCTGTGCCCCTCACTGAGCTAATTAAACATGGAGAATTTAAAAAACGCTTCTCTGAGATTTTACAGCCCAAAGCCTCATGCCTTCCCACAGACTCCATAAACCTCCAAGACGAAAAGCCAGCAGTTGTCTTGGGTCCCATGGTAGAAGATAGAGATGATTCATCCCCTCCTTTTTACACATCCCTGAACATACATGATAAAGTGTTGCACAACTGCTTGATGGATTCAGGGGCTTCTCACAACCTCATGCCCAAAACTGTCATGGAAGAGTTAGGGCTAGAAGTCACCCAAGCCTACCATGAACTCTACTCCTTTGACTCCAGGAGAGTTCAGTGTCTTGGAGTTATTAAAGACCTGGTTGTGACCCTGTTTCAACTGCCCATGAAAAGTGTGGTCATGGATATCATAGTAGCTGATGTCCCCCCCAAGTTCGGTATGCTATTGTCAAGATCTTGGATAAAAAGACTAGGGGGAACCTCACAAATGGACCTCACATATTCCACCATTCCAGTGTTTGGAGGAGAGCATAGAAGACTATATCGGGAAGCCCAATTGGCCTACATAATAAGTGATGAAGCTAACCCCACCAATCATCCCATCTTTTCCTTGGAAACTGATTTAAGCTCCAGTTTACTACAACTCACCCATGCTCCTGAGCCTCCTCTCAAACTCAGAAAGTAGCCCACCATCTGCCCTAAACCTCCTTCTTCCATCACCCCCGTATGGAAAATGTTCTTTGATGGAGCCTCCTCCAGAGAAGGTGCTGGAGCTGGAGTGGTTTTTGCGTCACCTACTCAGGAAACCATATCTCTGTCATACAAATTAGAATTTGAAGCTACCAACAATGTGGTAGAGTATGAAGCTCTCATCCTAGGATTAAGAGCCGCAAGGGAAATGGGAATTCAAGAGGTAGCAGTGTTCGGTGATGCAGAGTTGGTAGTCCAACAAATCAGAAATGCTTATCAGGCGAAACATCCTCGACTCAGGAGTTACAGGAATGAAGTATGGGATCTAATTGACAGTTTCTTCTTAGCATTTAACATTTCTTTCATCCCGAGAGAAGAAAATACAATGGCAGATTCCTTGGCTACATCTGCGAGCCTTTTCAAAGTACCCTTGTCGCCCAAACTAAGGTATGATGTAGAAGTAAAATACAGGCCCTCCATACCTGACAATGTTAAGCATTGGAAGGTGTTTGAGGACGATCTTGAGATCAAGAGATTCTTGGAGACTATCGAGGAGTTTTCAGAGCTGCATATCGACCAAGATTCTGTCTCTGAAGAAAGGTTGGATGGGGATGAGTCGCTGAGTAAAATAGCAGAGCATGACATTATTCAATTGCCTAGCAATCACATTCCAAGGGGACTAGTCCCATTAGAAAGATTGTTCAATGGGAATGATGTGGCATTAAAGGGGAGAGTTTCAGGTGATGATGCTGACACAGTTGAGTGCAACATTGGCACACCGGAGGAGCCTAAGTTTGTCAAGTTGTCAAAGAGTTTGACCAAGGAGCAGAGGGATGAATATATTGAGTTGCTGAGGGAGTTTGCTGATGTGTTTGCATGGACCTACGAAGACCTTAAGACATTTGACACATCAGTCATTGAACACAAGATCCCGCTGAAAGAAGAGGCTAAGACATTCAAGCAGAAGTTGAGACAGATAAATCCTATGTTTCTACCTGTCATGGAGAAAGAGGTGAATAAGCTGCTGGATGCCCAAATCATTGTCCCCTTGAGATATTCCAATTGGGTGGCCAATCTAGTTCCGGTGAGAAAGAAGAGTGGGGAAATCAGACTCTGTGTTGATTTCAGGAACCTGAACAAAAGCTCAAGAAAAGACAATTATCCCCTGCCCAACATGGAGCACATATTGCATAAGGTCACTGGCGCATCTAGGATATCTATGATTGATGGTTTCTCTGGCTACAATCAGATATCAGTCATGCCTAAGGACAGAGAGAAGACAACCTTCACCACTCCTTGGGGCACATTCATGTATGCCAAAATGCCTTTCGGATTGATGGATGCAGGAGCAACTTTTCAGCGGGCCATGGACATAGCCTTCATCAGAGAGAAGGACCGTTTTGTGGTAATATATCTAGATGACATCACGGTTTTCTCCAGGACGGATAAGGAACACTGCTGCCACTTGAAGAAGGTTTTCCTGAAATGTCGAAGGTTTGGCCTATCTTTAAACCCTAAGAAATATTTGTTTGCCATGAAGGAAGGGAATCTATTAGGCCATATAGTGTCAGCGGAGGGAGTAAGAATTGACCCTAGCAGGGTAGAAGCACTTCAGACCCTGTCACTTCCCATATCTAAAAAAGAGGTTCAGGCATTTTTGGGGAAGATTAATTTTCTGAGGAGCTTCGTCTCAAATTTTGCTGAGTTGGTGAAACACATCACAACCATGCTCAGGAAGGGAAATGAAGTGAAATGGACTACTGAACCTAGAGAATCTTTTGTCCAAATAAAGAAGGCATTGACTGAGGCACCTGTGCTAATCAGTCCTAATTATTCTAAAGATTTCCTGATTTTTTCTTTTGCTTCCTGTGATATAGTAGCAGCGGTCTTGTTACAGAAAAATGATCAAGGGCGAGAGCAACCTATCGCCTTCTATAGTAAGGCATTGAGAGATGTAGAAATTCGGTATGAGATCATGGAGAAGTAGACCTATGCCCTAGTGAAAGCTCTCAAAGCTTTCAGAGTCTACGTCCTGCACTCAAAGGTCACTGCATACGTTCCTTCAGCCTCTGTGAAGGACATTCTCATGCAGCCTGACATAGATGGAAGAAGGGGTAAGTGGATCGCCAAGATCCTAGAGTTTGATATGGAAATCAAGCCCACTAAGTTGATAAAGGGGCAAGGTTTGGCCAAGTTGCTGGCCGAATCCAATTGCAAGGCCTTGGGAATTAACTTCATTAATGAGCAAGCTGAGCCGTTCAAAAAGCATTTCCAAGGCACCCTATCATTAACAGCATGCCCCTGGTACAAAGATATCTTGTATTTTCTGCAGGAATTGAGGCCTCCTGATGGAATGGAAAAGAGCAAGGCAAGAGCTCTAAAGCTCAAGGCAGTCAGATATTGTCTCATTGACCAAACTTTGTATTGGAAGGACCCTTTAGGGGTATTTTTAAGGTGCCTAGACCCACAAGAAGCCCATAAAGTTACGTTTGATTTCCACAGTGGCCTTTGTGGGGGTCATCATTCCTGGAAGACCAAAGCCCATAAGATCCTCCGAGCTGGGTATTACTGGCCCACTCCATTCCCTGATGTCTGCAGAGGAATTAGAGCTTGCATCAAATGCCAGAAGTTCTCGGGTAAGCAAAAACTTAAATCCCTGCCGTTGAAGCCTGTAGTGGTTTCAACACCCTTTCAGCAGTGGGGATTGGACTTCATCGGAGAGATTCATCCTCCCTCAAATGGCCAGCATAGATGGATCCTCACTGCGATGGATTATTTCACCAAGTGGATAGAGGTTGTTCCCACCAGGAGCGCTTCCCACAAGGTAATCATTGGGTTCTTGGAGGACCTCATCACAAGGTTCGGCTGCCCAAATAAGATTGTCACTGATAATGCAACCGCTTTCGGGTCTGAACCACTAGCTAAGTTCTGTGAATAGTTCAGGATCAAACTGATTCACTCCACCCCATATTATCCACAGGGCAACGGTCTAGCAGAGTCCTCCAACAAAAGCCTGATAAGGATCATCAAAAGACTGTTGGAGGATAACAAAAAGGCTTGGAACTCGAAGCTGAAATTCGCTCTATAGGCTGATCGGGTGACCACAAAGAGATCTACAGGCACCTCCCCTTTCCAGTTAGTATATAGAGCAGAGGTTGTCCTCCCTTCTCAACTGGCCATTCCTGTAGCAAAATTCTTTCAGGATTATCAAGAAGAGCCTAATGACATGATCTGAAGGATTCATCAACTCGTAGAAGTCCAGCAGGTCAGAGAGCAAGTGATGATCAGGGTTCAGGACCATCAACAAAGGATCAAGCGGGTTTTCGATAAGAAAGCCAACAAGGAGGAGTTCCAGATAGGAGACCTGGTGCTGAAATGGGATGCTCCTAAGCAAGATAAGGGAAAACACGGAAAATTTGAAGCCCTGTGGATTGGGCCTTTCAGAATATCTGAAGTCTTCTCAAATAACACATATCGGCTACAAGATTTGGAAGGTGAAGAAGTTTTCAGCAGCCCGGTAAATGGCATTTTCTTAAAAAATGTTTTGTCTAAGCCTTCAGTGGTTCCTATGTTTTGTAAATATTTTCCTTTCTGTTATTTGCTTTTACTTTTATTTGTTTCGGCTCAGTAAATGACTCCATAGCCCAACAGCAAGGCACTGGAACTGCAAAATGAGTCCTTAGAGCATCACAGGGATGACTCTATCCCCCATGGAGCCTAATGTTAGGAACATTTCTTGTCTTCGATATCGAGGTACACAGGTTTGCAGGTTTCTCGAGGAGCGCCCAAGAGCAACGCATAAAGAAAGTCCTTTTGGACTTAATATCAAGCGAGCAGGCACTTCGTGTTTCAGCAGAAAGAATTCAGTGACAGAGCCGGAAAACGATTGATGGGTGATTGCAGAGTAACCGAGCCGCGTCAAGAATAACACTTAAAGTTTGAAGGAAGAAAACGGTCGAGATCCTTCGGGAGGCACTCGCGAAGTTACAAGGGTCGTTGATCGCGGTCAATACAAGCACTTTAGTTATTTCGTGAGCTTGGGGTTCATGAGTTTGAAGGGTGAACCATATCCCTTTGGTTGCGCAAAGCTCCGAGTTACGAAAGGTATCCGGAGGAGGTCAACCTTCGTTGACCATCGCGTCTCGGGACTTCGCGAGGAAAGAATGCTAAAGTTCGATGCTCCAACTCGCGAGGTCACGAGGTGCGAGAGGTTAAGGTTGGGCCCACAGCAGTGTCGGGTGAATTTAGGACCGTCATATTTGAAGGATGCGTGTCGCTCAATTGGGTCGTCTCGGCGTTTCGCCCGTCGCAGTTCCAAAGTGAAAAAGGCAGCATTGTTATGCTCCGATGCACGAAATGTCGAGGAAGTTTCGGATCCGGGCCCATCGAGGTACCGGGTAAGTTCTGAGCCATCGGATCTGGGGAAACGCGTGGCGCCAACTCAAGCTATTTCGACACTTCTCTCATCGCGTTTCTAAGACGCATGGATCAGCTCCTCTTTGTGCACAAACGCCGAAAGCATTTTGAGATATACACAGGGTCGTGGCCCGCAGTCATTTGGGAAGGAAAGGAGCTATGCGAGAAGGGGTCCAAAGGTGCCGAGTCCAGTTGCTGAGCGGATCATTCAATCTTCAGGTATCATCTGATGTGATCTCGCTCCCGGCTTTCGCCTGAAGTAAATGAAGGCGAAAAAAGGTAGGTGAGACCTCTCCTCATATATTAAGCGTAAGGTATGGACAGTCTGGAAAGCGGTCCGTTTGAGAGGGTCCTGTGTACCTAGTTCCTCAAAGAAGCCATGCCGAAGTCTGTAAAGAGATAGAAAAGTCTTCACACGCTAACTCAGTGTTTAATAGCTCAACTACCCTCTCCCTGCAGGGGCCATGCGCAATTAAGGTGGAGACAGACAGAGAAAGACTGTCCGAATTTGACTGAAAAGACACCAAGCCTTGGGTTCCTAAGCACGCCTCTGTTGGGAAAATTTTCCTGAGTATATAGCCTCAGCATTTGTAATTTTGTAAAGGATCGATGGTTGAGCAGAGCTCCCAGGTTGTAAAGTTTTTATGAAGCACTGTTAATCTGGTTGTGTATGAGCTTTGGAGACTTCTTGCCTTATGAATGCCAGTTTCTTTCATGTCTTTGTTTACACTGTGTTAGAGCAGCTCGGAATTGGAGGATCCAGTCGAGCTGTAGCTATTATAGGATGATGTTGTAATGGATCACTGTAATAGTTACGGAGCCTCTAGTCAGTTCTTGTGATTTCTTTGACGCTGAATGACTTGGAATTGGAGGATCCAGTCAAGTCCTTTATTCAGCTCCTTGAAGCCCTAAATCAGGAGGATCCTGCATTCAGAGCTTTTCCTCTACAAATCACTGCAAGCCTGTTGCCCAAAGCTGTTTGTTCATCCTCTCCTAAGTCTTCCACTTGCTCATCGTTTAATCAACCCATTGGCTGAAGTTAGGATTCTAGACCTCCTTTGTTCTTTACATACCAGACCCAGTCCCTGAGTTAGAATGATATTTCCTTGAGTCTTTACCTCCATTTGATCAGCCTTTAAAACAAATCGTGACACTAAACTGATGGGTGTCGGGCTCTTCTCCTGTAAGCAATCCAGGAGTGACTTCCGACGCTAACACCATCCATGAAAGAAAAGGCCTTGCAACCTGCATATTCATCAATTATCTGGTCGATGAATGGTGTGGGAAAATTATCTTTTGGATAGGCCTTGTTCAAATCATCAAATTCCATACATACATGAATCGTGCCTTGTTTCTTATTGACCGGCACATGATTTGACACCCATTGGGTCAAATGGAAAAGATAGATAAAACCGACTTTTAGCAGTTTCTCAACTTCAACCTTAATGGCAGTTGCTTTCTTGGGATTAACTGGACGAAGATTTTGTCAAACAGGCTTGGCATCTGGATAAGTTGTGATTTCATGTTCAAATATTTTTGGATCGATGCTTGGAATTTCCTCGTAAGACTAGGAAAAAATGTTGCGGAATTCTTTAAATAGATTTGTGTAGATTTGAATCTCTCCGGGGGAATAGTCTACTCCGACAAAAACATTCTCCATGACGTCAGGGGTTCTTGAGATATTAATTGGTATGGTTTCAATGATAGTTTCCATATTACCCTCGACATAAACCTCATGTGTAACTAAGGGATTAATAGGACAAGACCTATCTCCAGTCATAGTCAAGGTGAATTCTTCTGCTTCGATTCTGCTTAACTCTGGGAGGAAGTATGATCTGTGATGGAGATCGTCCCAGGGTTTGTTTGGACTAGTCATTTCCTCAATTATTGCATCGTTGGAGGGTAAGACTAAGTCTAACAAATCAATATCAGTGAGGGAGCCTTGAGCCCAAATAGGCTCTAGAATCGGATCTAAATCTTGTGCAGGAGTTGCATCCATGTCGGCCAAAGCTTGCTGGACTAAAGAGTATGCTTCTTCGGTTACAGACAAGGGCATGGACATGCCGGGGTTCCTTGTCCCTTCCATCATGGCCGATGGGGAAGGAAGTATCCACAGATCATTGAAGTAAGTCATGCGAAATGATGAAACTTGGAAAATCTCAACCTTATGGTGGTCAGATATGAACTTGACATCGCCTTGAGGGGGCCGGTAATCGAAGGTACCCATCAAATATGGGTACAAACCAACCCCTACGTTAACTATGCCTGGTTGGGGATTATCAATCATCGGGACCATGGATTCCCCCTGTGAAGGTTCAGGTCTGGAGAAAGACAATTGATCTATGGTCACAATCCGGTCTTCGTGTGGAAACAACAAGACCCAGAAAACTATAGCAACCACTGCTTGCATGGCATAAGTCCAAATCCTTCCTAACAAAATATTGTAGTCAAGGGATGCATTGACTACTTCTACCTTGATGCACATGGTCTTCCCTCCTAATTGCATGGGGAAAGAGGGAATGATACCATGTGGTCGGAATGAGTGACTGTAGAAAGGAGTGAGAAGAGTAGGTGACAGAGAAAAAACAGGTTAGCGAATGGCCTTCCAACATGCCAACGACATAATGCATGTCGAGGCACCCTCATCAACCACTGTGCGGAAAATGTTCCGAGTAAAAGTTTTCATGGGGTGAGCCACTACTATCTGAAATGCTACGTGGTAAGGAAGATGAGGTTTTAAGTTGGTTGTATCCAGCATGATTGTACCCAGATTACAAGTCTCGGTAGATCCTAAAGTGGCTAACAAAGATTTCCACTGAGAAGGGAAGATTTAGAGGACCTCCAAAGCGGACATCGCACAAGGGTTTGGGACAAATCCTCCACCATAGAATAGTTTTGGGTGGCCCTTGCATTAGGGTTGTGAGAATCTTTCTTGAACACACCTTTTGGGATGTGTGTCATTATTTCACCCAAAGTCTTCTTGATCTGGAGAGGAAGAGATGGGATTTCAGCTTCTTTGCCCTTCTTAGAAGTTCTTGGTTTACTGTAGTCATGCGCTCTAGTTGATATAAAAGCATCACCTTTCATCATATATACATTCACGGATGCAGGATTATTCGAAGACGGAGAGGGTCCTTGATTGCCCCCTTCCGTGCTTGTAGAGGCTTGGGTTAGTTTTTTCCCATGTTGAAATGGATTGGTTAACACGGCAGGCTGTTGCTGTGTCACAAAATTTTGGGCCTCTACAAGCTGAGGACATTGGTGGGTCGAGTGGTATTTTTCACACAGGTTGAACGGATACCTCTCCTTTTGTTTCTGAGTGTTGCCCCCACCAACATTATTAGTGGTTTTCTTATCCCCCTTACCCTTCTTTCATTGTTTTTTCTTTCCTTTAGGTTGTTGGGTGGCCTTTGGATTTGTCGATTGCACTGTGTGTACATCCGATGTTTGGGTAGGGGGAGCAACCAAAATAGTAGTTTGGCTGGCCGCTGTGTGTTGTATAGACAATTGCTACAATTTCTTCATCAATTGCTCAGCGGGCTTTGTTTCTACTGAACCAACAATACCATCGGCATGTGGTCCAACTCTCTATCTGGTTTTATCAAGTATTGAGTGTGGCGCATCTGGAAAGATCTCATATAATAAACTGAACTGAGAGTAGATTAGCTTAAGGTGTTGAGCTCTCATGATGGCATCTTCTTAGAAAAACACTCCCTACGTTGCGATGTCCTTGAACAACTGTGGGACCAAAGAATTAAGGAACCACTTGAGAAGGAATGCTGGTGGGATGAACACCTTAATTAACCTCTTCCAACATCTCCATTCTCGGATGTGATCAGAGATATGGTCCGCTTTTTTCTGTTCGAATTTGGCTAGCAATTCTATGCCAGTGTCGTATCTCATAGGCAATTGGAAATGGTTTAGGAAAGCCATTGCCAATTCGCCGAAGGAAGAGTATCTTGAGCGGTCGAGCTCAATGTACCATTTCGCGGCACTCCTAATGAGAGTACATTGAAACAATCACAACTACATGGAGTCATCTTTCAACGAGTTAGACGAGCACCAAAGATGGAAGGTGGTAACATGATCTCCTGAATCTTCGTTAAGCTTGGCTTCGAACTTTGGTATGTCCGAAGGAAACTTCGTTGACATAAGTGGACAACGTGGATCATGACAGATAGGGTCATTCAACAACCTTTTCAAGTCTGGAAAATCCAAGGTTGCCAGGAAAGGAAGTTTGGGTTGTTGGTGATAACCATGGAAAAAGGGACCTGGAGTTTGACTGGCACTAGGTTTCCAGGAAAAGTTCGGTTGCTGGCCTGGGTTTTGGTAAAAACCATGGCCATGAATAGCATATGGATTCTATGTGTGAGGAGACATCATCGGCTGATTCCAAAAATAGGACGTAGAGGGTTGGGCATGCATTACATTCGGAGGACTTTGGGAAGGGTTGCCCCATGCCGATCCCATGGGCATATGCATAGTACCTTTTCCAGGGTTCCATTGGTTGTGAAAAGAATTGCCCCAGTGTTATAACCCTAAATTGCACCACACATGCTTACTTGGCATCAGGCCAACTCATATCCCTTCTTTGCCAAAGCACTTTTGAAAAACTCTTTGAAAATCCTCTTTTATAAAGGCCCACACGCCCTAATCCATTACTGTACGCATGTACACACTGGCTGACCCAAAACAACCCGCGTGGACCGACAAAAGCATGAAAAAAGGAAAGTTTCCAACGAAACAAAAAACTATGGGTGAGTTAATTGAAACTCCCAGCCATGCATGGCTGAGGTTTCGTCCAAATACCTAGCTCCTTCTAGCCTATAAAAGAAGGGGTAGGGCTCCCATTTGGAGGAGGAAAAATATAGCAAAGAAACTTTGCCCATTTACGTATTCCCATTGTCCCAACCCCTTAGCCTTTCCTTATGCCAAAGGAGATTTAAAGCAAAGCAGTTGAAGGACAGAAGAAGAGGAGCCTAGAATCAGGTTCGAGGAGTAGTGGCCGGTCTCAACTTTTGTAAGTTGACTCATTCAAAGTAATAAAGAAAATGCTTTTCCCATCCCAATTCATGAACTGTTTATAGTTTGATCAGTATATGTTTGGATTTCTAACCCGTTAGTATATAAGTAGTATGCATGTGTAGTTGTTTCTCATCTTGAATGCAGGTCATCTTTGGAAGGAGTATTCCGAACAAGTAATCAAGCACAATGGAGGATCGACATCAAACGCTGGTAACGAGGTGGGTTGATCTTTCCATGCATTTACTAAGAAAAGGGGATTTAAATCTAGGGATGAAGGTAGAAAGTAATTTCTAGTCGGTCATATCTGCATGCAAAGTCTGAACTCTATTTGCTAGTTCATAGGGTGTTTTTCCCCAACAACAAAAATGGCGACCATACTGGGGAAACTCTCTAGGGTTCCTGGAATTTTATTTGGTTTTTGGGTAGTTTTACAAACTAGTTTTTATTTCCTGTTTTTTCTTTTAGTTTTTGTAAGGTATGAGCTAGTAGGGAGTCTGGTTTTCCATACCATCTTTCCCTGCCTTTTGCTTGACTGTGTTTTTTTGGACCCACAGAGGTACACACGACCTGAACAAGGTCTACACGTGTGTACCCGCGCCCTACCCTCTTACAGCCCGTGTGTGAATGCTAGATGTAGAAGTAGCAGTAGCGTGTAGAGTTCAGAGAACTTCAGAGACAGTCATCCTCTTCCCTGTCAGAATCACACTTTCTCAGGGGGTTTTCTGTAATTCTATTTGAGTCTTGTTTGCTAGCAATCCTATCTCATATTGTGTTTACTTTATCATTTTTTCCTTACATTATTTGTTTTTCTGTTAGAAAGAGTGTCCAAGCCTTCAAGGGATCCTGGTTATCAATATCAGTGGTCTCTTCCTGGTTTGGTTGGTCTGTTTTCATTTTTTCTTAGAATTTAGGTATACATGCGGCCTGTACAAGGTCAGCCTGCATGTACACGCCCTCTATCTCTATCCAGCGTGCGTTCACATGCGTTCTATTTGAGTAACAGTCGCGTGCTTGTGCAGGATACTTTTTGTTGAGGGTAAGGCAGTCATCCTTTCCTTTGATAAAAATTTTTCCTCTCAGGTGTTTGAATCTCTGTGTGAGCAGTCAGTAGCTTAGGATTAATCTTACCCTTAGCCTGCTTGTTCTCAGTTAAAAAGTTGTCATTAAAATAAAAGAATTTTTAAGGTTTTTAGACAAGTGTGAGAGTCATTGTTTTTAAAGAAAATTGCTAGTGTGTGATTTTTGACCTGATTCTTTGCAATCTGCGATTTAGGCCAGAATTTTTTTCTTGGTTTTTTGCTTGTCAGTATTTTTCCTTTCTTGCTTTATTAGCATTTAAATAATAATAATAAAAATCTCTTTTCATTTTCTTATTTGGTTGAAGAGTGTGTTTCTGCATCAATAGCTAGGGAAAAGTCTTTTATTTCATAAGTTTTTGCAGTTCACTTAGATCATAAGTAGCTCATAGTCGAGTGAAAATCCTTTGAGTTTGTTGTCCAAAATCTTAGAAAAATTAAAAATATTTCTTTTGAAAAGCTGTTGAAATTTTGCATTCAGTAAAAGTTTTGTTTCCATATTTTTCATTCATTTTTTTCTTTCGTCTTTTACACATCATTAGTTTCACCCTCATACCCCTTGACGTAAGACAAATCCATAAAAGTAACACTAAATTTAAAATCTACTAGACCTTTATGTTTGTAGGGTTCACTGACTAGTTCAGGACTAGGGCCTTGGATTAGGTTGGAGAGGAAACTCTTCAAGGCCATTTAAAATAAAAAATTGGAGTCTGAGATAGGGAGTGTCTAAGTCCAATGTCGTGAAATTTATCCGGGACCCCCCTCTAACACAGGGGATAAACAAGAGGTCGCGTGAGGAAAGGTAGCGGAGATAACCCCTCCAAAGCTGAACCAATCGTAGTGGAGAACACATATAGAGGGCTTGTTTTGGGATTCTTTCGTTTGCATTTTCCATGGGGCTTCGTGGGTCTCAAATCTATTCAAGGTCCTCGGTTTTCTTCTGGAACATTTTCTCTCGATACCCTTGACAAGTTTCAAGCTCGATACCCTACTCATTGTGGTCTACCCGACTTTCAACTGTACCTGCCTGGTGACTGTTCGTGCGCTGACAACCTAGTTGCCAATCTTTTTAGGGACATACACAGGTGACTGCGGGGGTATACCACGGTACCTAGGATAGAAAATGGGCCATGCTTTGCAGAGTATACCCGAAGGGTGCTTCCATGTTCAAGTTGCACTTACACTGGTAAGTTGCTCTAGTGTTGGTTGTTGTAACTGTTCTTCCAATTAATTTAGTGTTTGCTTATCTTATCTTTTAGGGAATTTTTTTTTAGTGTGTGTTACTTTTGAACATTTAGACTACCTTAGAATGTCTTGGATCTTCTCACACAGTGGAGGATCCCAAGCTCCACTGGTCACGAAGGCTTCTTGGCCTGCCGCCGGTTACACTGGAGCCACTCTCGCCACCATTAAGACGAAAGCTAGACCAACAAGGGTCTTTTGAAGCGACCGGGTTACAAGCCATTGTGCCCAAACAACCCCCGAAGGAATCGACCATTTTGGACCTTGAAGCAACCGCTCTTGGCCCAGTTGAAACCCCAACCATTGATTTCTTGGCACCTTTCATTGTACCAATTCAATTTTACGAGCACCAAACAATGTCTCATATAGAAATGGAAACAAATGCTATTACTCCTTCTGGGAATTCTTCAATTCTCACCATAGGAGAACTTTCATCTCCTAACCCACCATCATCGGTCTGAGCTATCATGGTATCGACCGCAACTACATCGCATAGTGGTCCGATCCCGTCTTTGGCAGCGGCCACAACCCATTTCACACCAAATGCAACAGGCCCTTCGTTCTCATACGTGATGCCTAGTTCGGGTACAAGTCTTGTACATTCCTACTCCACTTTACAGACTTTGGGTCTAGGGGTAGGGAGCTCTAGCACTCCTCTGCAGGGTCACATGGGGGGCACTCCTGTCCCTTTTAATGCTTTTCCTTACGGAGGAGGTCATATCCCTCCTTCATCCCCTTCACTCAGTGGCTCGCATTAGAATTTTTCCAGGCAACCTACACACAATAGTTTATTTGGAGCGGGGGGTCAAGGACCACCTTCGCATAGTATGTCGGTAGGTTTGACACCATTTTCTTGGAACAAAACATTTGGTAACAACACCTTCTTGTCAACCACTTTCCCGAATAGGGGCAACCCCATTTTTGAACAATTTACTCCTGGGAAGGGTACTATTCCTGCACAGGGGGAAAATCTAGCAGGACCTTGGAATTCAGGGTAGGGAACCGTTCCCTCATCCGAAATGCTGATATGGGGTAATTATTTCTACAATCAATGGAACCCCAGACAAACTACTATGCCTATCCCCACAGGACCGGCATGGGGTAATCCCTCCCAAAGTCCTTCGAATATCATGCACGCCCAACCATCTATGTCCTATTTGGGGAATCAGCTGATGATGTCTCCACATATGCAAAATCCTTACGCTGGCCAAGGCCATGGTTTCTACTAGAACCCGGGCCAGCAACCAAACTTTTCCTAGCAACCTAGTGCCAGTCAAACTCCAGGTCCCTTTTTCCCAGGTTATTAGCAGCAACCCAAACTACCATTCCTGGTGACTTGACACTTGCTAGATTTGACAAGGTTGTTGAATGACCCTATTTGTCACAATCTGTGTTGGCCTCCTATGCTGACGAAGTTTCCTTCGAACATTCCAATGTTCGAAGCCAAGCCTAACGAAGATCCAGGAGATCATGTGACTACCTTCCATCTTTGGTGCTCATCTAATTCATTGAAACATGACTCCGTACAGTTGTGATTGTTTCAACATACTCTCATTGGGAGTGCCGCGAAATGGTACATTGATCTCGATCGCTCAAGATACTCTTCTTTTGGGGAACTTGCGATGGCTTTCCTTAACCATTTCCAGTTACCTGTGAGATATGACGCTAGCATAGAGCTGCTCACTAATTTTGAACAGACAACAACGGACCATATCTCTGATCAGATCTGATAATGGAGACGCCAGAAGAGTTTAATCAAGGTACCAGTCCCACCAACATTCCTGCTTGAGTAGTTCCTTAAGTCTTTGGTCCCGCAGTTATCCAAAGACGTTGCGACATCAAGAGTTTTCTATGAAGAAGACGCCATCATGAGAGCTCAACAGTTTGAGCTCATCTATTCTCAATTCGGTTTATTATACAACATCTTGCCAGATGTGCCATGCTCAATACTGGATAAAACTAGACAGAGAGCTGGACCACATGCTGATGGTATTGTCGGTTCAACACAAACAAAGCCCTTTGAGAAATTGACAAAGCAGTTGCAGCAGTTATCTATACAACACACAGCGGCCAGCCAAACTACTGCTTTGGCTGCTCCCCCTACCAAAACGTCAGAAGTACACACTGTGTAGTCGACTAACCCAAAGGCCACCCAGCAGCATGAAGGGAAGAAAAAACAATGAAAGAAGGGTAAGGGGGATAAAAAACCCAACAATAATGCTGGCAGGGACAACACTGAAAAATGGAAGGCGAGGTATCCATGCAACTTGTGCACGGAAGACCACTCGACCCATCTATGTCCTCGACTTGAAGGGGCCCAGAAATTTGTCGCGTAGCAACAAAAAGCGGTGTTGACTAATCCATTTCAACATGGGCAAAATCTAACTCAAGCCTCTGCAAGCATGGAAGGGGGTAGCCAAGAAACCTGCCCGCCTCTGAACAACCCCGCATCCGCGAACGTATATATGGTTAGGGATGATGCTTTTATATCGACTAGAGCACATGACTATAGTAAACCAAGCGCTTCTGAAAAGGGTAAAGAAGCTGACCTCCCATCTCTTCCTCTATAGATTGAGAAGATGTTGGGAGAAAAAATGACATGCATTCCAAAAGGTGCATTTAAAAAAGCTTCTCATAACCCAAACGCAAGGGCCACCCAGAACTACTCTGTGGTGGAATATTTATCACAAACCCCTTGTGCGATGTCTACTTTGGAGGTCCTCCAAAGATGCCCTGCTCAAAGGAAATCCTTGTTAACCGCTTTGGGATCTACTGAGACTTGTAATTCGGGTACCATCATGTTAGATACAACCGACTTAAAACCTCGTCTGCCTTACCACATAGCATTTTAGATAGTAGTGGCTTATCCCATGAAAACTTTTACATGGAATATCTTCCGCATGGTGGTTGACGAGGGTGCCTCAACATGCATTATGTCATTAGCATGTTGGAAGGCCATTGGCCATCCCGTTCTGTCTCCATCACCTACTCTCCTCACTATTTTCGATGGTCGTTCGTTTTGACCACATGGCATCGTTCCTTCTTTCCCCGTGCAGTTAGGAGGGAAGACCGTGTGTGTCGAAGTAGAGGTAGTCGATGCTCCCCTCAAATATAACCTCTTGTTAGGATAGAGTTGGACTTATGCTATGCAAGCTGTGGTTGCTACAGTTTTCTGGGTCTTATTGTTTCCACACGAGGGCCAGATAGTGACCATCGATCAATTGTCTTTCTCCAGACCTAACCCAGCTTTGGGGGCATCCACGGTCCCGATGATTGATAATCCTCAACCAGGTTTCGTCAACATAGGAGTTGGTTTGTGCCCATCCTTGATGGGTACCTTTGATTACCCACCTCCTCACGGAGATATCAAATTTATATCCAATCACCATAAGGTTGATATTTTTCAAGTTTCGTCATTCCGCACAACTTACTTCGAGGATCCATGGATACTTCCTTCCCCATCGGCCACGATGGATGAGATAGGGCACCCATGCATGTCCATGCCCTTGTCTGCCGCTGAAGTAGTGTACTCTTTAGTCCAGCAAGCTTTAGCTAACACTGATCCAACTCCTGCACAAGAGTTAGATCCACTTCTAGAGCCTATTTGGGCTCAGGGTTCTCTCACTAACATCAATTCGTTAGACTTAGTCTTGCCTTTTGATGAAGCAGTAATCGAAGCAATGACTATTCTGGACAAGCCTTGAGAAGATATTCATCACAGATCATATTTCCACCCAGAGTTAAGCCGAATCGAAGAAGGAGAATTCACCATGACTATGACTGGAGATAGGTCTTGTCATACTAATCCCTTAGCTACACACAAGATCTATGCTGAGGGTAATATGGAAACCATTTCTGAAATGATACCTATCAATATCTCCATAACCCTTGGCATCATAGACAATGTTTTCGTCGGAGCATACAGCTCCCCCAAGGAGATGCCAGGCATCGACCCACAAAGATTCTATCAGGAGCTAACTTTGTTGTTTTTCAAGCTCACTTTGAGATCCGAAAGCAACATCCAGCGAGACTGCATTTATGCTTTTCGATCTCGTCCAGATTAACTGAGAAAAGTAACCATTATGGAGTCTTCTTTAAGCCCTTTTCAGACTCCTTAAAGATGAAAAGATTGCCAAATGACCTTGTTTCTTCACACTCGTTCAATTGGTCCAGAAGAACGTTCCTTAAACAGGTCTTCTTTTAAACCCTTTTCAGACCCTCTAAACATGAAAAGATTGTCGAGCGATCTTGTGGCCTTTCACACTCGTTAAACTGAAATTTGAAGTCACATTTGTCCGGCGGTAGTTTACCCCTTTTTCGGTCCGGACGGTCAACTGTATGAACAAAGGTATACTCTATGGAACTTCAACTCTATAGAAGAGTACTCTCAGGTATAATTTTATCTCTTTTTTGGGTCTGAGGGACTAAACTTATGAAGAAGGAACCTCCACATAGTCCACAATTAATCTCTTTTCAGACTCCCTAAAATTGAAAAGATTTCCGAGTGACCTTATTCTTTCACACTTGTTAAATTGGTCCAGAAGAATATTTCTGACAGAGTCCATAGTTAAGATTTTTTCAGACTCCTTAAAAATGAAAAAATAGCCGAGTGATCTTGTCCTTGTCACACTCATTAAAATGGTTTTGAATCGATGTCTAATCGGTGCTAGTTTACCCTTTTTTCGAACTAACTAGACTACCTTCGAAAAAGGTACCCCAATAGAGTCTCCTTTTATGTTTTTTTAGACTCTCTAAATATGAAAAACCACCAAGCTTACCTTCCCTGGGCTCGTTAAACTTACATCAAAGGATGTTACCATTGTGTGTTTTGTTAACCGCGTTTGCATACCTTATACATCAGACTTGTAACAATTTGCTTCTGCATCTTAACACCTTTGGCCCCCGGAGGATTTTTCCTGAGTATCATTCTACTAGAACATCAGTCTTGTCCTTGTGCCTTGAGCTTGTATGTTTGCAACACCCGTTCCTCCCTTGTAACGTAATATTCCTTTATTCTTTTTCCACAATTATTGAAAAGAACAAAAAAAATCAAATATACCCCCAAAAGAGGAAGGGAAAAGTATTTTTTTTATTGGCAGCATAAGGATTCGCCCTTGGATAAAGCACATCTGTTCATTTGTTCATCAGACTATGGAATGTAGTATGACCTTAGGAATATTTTCTCGCTATATAGAGTTGTGTCCTCCACCGTTTGGTTAGCCTTCCAAACATATGGAGAGTTTGCATTGCCTCCTGCTTTGTAGAATTATGATTAATGCCATGCTGCCTGAGTCTCATTATTTTTCATGCTACTATCCAAGGGAAGTTTGTTACCAAGCCTGAGTCATCCCCTCTGCAATATGTCTCTTGTCCGCATACCCGACCATCCTGAACATCCAATCAAGTCCTTGCTCGAAATCACTGAAGCCTTCAGTCTGATCATCAATATTATCAAGTCCATGACAAATGAGCCATCGAAGACCTCTAGGTAGTGCAGTCGTACACTCATATTACACTCCTACCTGAGTTTTGAATATTTTTAAGTTGTTTCTTGAGCTCTGAAGATCTCATCTCCAACCATCAGGTCGAATCAGCTTCTGGAAGATGGATACTCTATATGTATATCTTTCTGATTTCGAGATGTAGCTCCATTGTGTATTGTTCATGGCTACTCTTTATAGTTATTTGACATGGATCTACAGTGTATTTTATTGGTGGCCATGGTTCTATTTTATCCCAAGCATGGGTATGCCCACCTCAGTGAGACATTTGTTATCTTGCATATGACACCTCCTGGTTCCTGATCCTTGGGCTCAATCGTTCAACACATCAGTAAAGATTGGTAATGTATTTCGACCATCAGATTCTCTTCTGACCTCACACATTAGGGGGCATCTATTATAACCCTAAATTGCACCACACATGCTTACCTGGCATCAGGCCAACTCATATCCCTTCTTTTCCAAAGAACTGCTAAACAACTCTTTGAAAATCCTCTTTTATAAAGGCCCACATGCCCTAATCCATTACCGCACATGTGTACATGTTGGCTGACCCAAAACAGCCCACGTGGACCGACAAAAGCATGAAAAAAGGAAAGTTGCTGACGGAACAAAAAGATATGGGTGAGTTAACTGAAACTCCCGGCCATGCATGGCCAAGGGTTCGTCCAAATACCTAGCTCCTTCTAGCCTATAAAAGAAGGGGTAGGGGTCCCATTTGGAGGAGGAAAAATATAGCAAAGAAACTCTGCCCGTTTACGTATTCCCATTGTCCCAACCCTTTAGCCTTTCCTTGTGCCAAAGGAGATTTAAAGCAAAGCAGTTGAAGGACAGAAGAAGAGGAGCCCAGGATTAGGTTCGAGGAGCAGTGGCCGGTCTCAACTTTTGTAAGTTGACTCATTCATTCAAAGTAATAAAGAAAATGATTTTCCCATCCCAATTCATGAACTGTTTATAGTTTGATCAGTATATGTTTGGATTTCTAACCCGTTAGTATATAAGTAGTATGGATGCGTAGTTGTTGCTCATCTTGAATGCAGGTCAGCTTTGGAAGGAGTATTGTGAACAAGTAATCAAGCACAATGGAGGATCGACATCAAACACTGGTAACGAGGTAGGTTGATCTTTCCATGCATTTACTAAGAAAAGGGGATTTAAATCTAGGGATGAAGGTAGAAAGTAATTTCTAGTCGGTCATATCTGCATGCAAAGTCTGAACTCTATTTGCTAGTTCGTAGGGTGTTTTTCCCCAAAAACACCTAGATTGTTATCAAACAAATTGGTAGGTGCAGACACTAACTGATCTCCCTAGATCCACCTAGATCTAGAACAAAACACACCAGAACATGACGCTTTCCTTAAGTTTTATATATTGAATTTACTAACTAAAGAGGGATGCATGACATACCATTTAAATTCCGCTTCCCCTCGCTCTCGCCATCCTAACTTCGTTCCAACTCTCATACAATGATGAACCTGCAAAATAATTCAACCAACCAAAGTGATAGCAATAGCATAAAATCAATATAAACCTATGTATGTGATCAAGGAATCATACAATAAAACACAACAAGCTTTATAGGAAAGAATCATATTATTGTATCATATTAAATGTGAAAGAGAGATTACAACCATGGCCTTGATGTCATAAGGTCCCTTCCAACTCTCCTTCATTCCCCAAACACTTCTTTCTCCAAGGATTCTGAGACCATGGATCTAATAGCCACTCACAATCTATCTTGACAAAGCAAATCTCAAAGCCACTCTAACCAAGCTAACAATCCCAAGCCAAAAACCACTTAGCCCTTCTCCATGAGAGCTCCTCTCCTTTTATAAGTTGAAGAGGATAAGGTGAGGTGGTTAGGATGATCCCACTAAATCATGAAAGCGAGTAAGATCCAAACCATTCGGATGCCACCTCACCATGGAAGTTTCTCCTTCTAGAAGATTTGAGAAAATGCTCGTTTTTCCCACGTGTAAGCATTCTCGGACCCTGCCTATAGAGTAGACTGTGAATTCCTCGTGACCTAGAAATGATGCATCCTACGAGAATAAGACATTCTCGTACCCTAGTTATAAGGCAGCCTGCGAACTTCCTTTTTAATAGGTTTTTTATAAAGGAAAATGCCACTTCTTTTCTCAGGAAAAGTTCTTCTCCCCTCTCTCTTCAGGAACTCAAGCCATTGACCCCTTTGAAGGCAACAGATAGTTTTACATCATTAACGGTCATAGGGATGATGAAAATAATGTGTAACAGAGAGCCCCCCAAAGTATAAAGTTAGAACAGAGTGATAGCTGAAATACTTTGCCGAGTGTGTGTAGGGAACAAGGAACAATTGGTCGGAAACCTGCCAACAAACAAGAAAATACAGTATAATAATATATCATCACTAAGGTAGGCATTCCCATACTTAGAATACAAATGAATCAAAGCATAAATGTTGACATGTGAAGATCCATGTCAAGTAAGACAGGTCATGGCTACCAAACATACACTGTGGATCCATGCCGATGTGACTCAAATCTGAACATAGCCACCAAAAATACACTGTGGATCTATGTGTTAAAGACTCAAATTTGAACATATCCATGAGACATACAATGTGGATCTATGCAACAATACAAACTGAATATACTCCAACGCAACCTGAATCTGTCAGAAAAGATCCAGGGTTTTCATCTCCACCACTCTATAGTACGAATCTAACCATGTGAATGCATGTGCTGAAGTCGAACATGGTAGAAACCACTTGATTACCGGTCATTAGAGTATAACATTAACAAGTTTGAGGGAAATTACCATTAATTTCAATGAATCCCAAGGTACACTAGTACAATCCAATGAATGTGAATAAATGAGCTAAAGTCGAACACTCGGCGAAATCTCTCGATCAGGGGTCAATAATGAAAACCCACTGTCGAAAGTGAGGAAACCTGCCATTGAGGCATGCAAGTTCCAAGGTACCAATTAGTTTCTAAGTCTAATTCCTAGATAATGAGTTGAATTCAACAGGAAAAGACTCGTCAGAGGAAGGCCTTAATGTATCCCCCATCAATGACATGAAACGGGTAATAAGATTTGAAGTAGATTAGAGTAACAAGTGATTTAGGACTGACTCATGGATGGCCGACGCAATAGAAGGCTTAAGGACTGCAGAAATGGACGACGCAATAGAAGGCTTTTCGGGTTGGACATCTCTTTGAACATATTGATGACACGACAACTGTCTTGGAAACACTGACTCAACAACAAAGATCACAGACCGATTTGTAATCTTATAAAGGAGTATGATCAAGAGACAAGTGGATTTTCCAACCTAGACACAAGGTGAGTGAAAGGGTGTCATGTTCAAAAGTGACTCTTCCATGAAGTACAGGTTTAGATACATTTCTTTCCCAAATTCCCCCCCACCATTTCTAGCGAGTACCTCTTTATTTTTATGCAAGCTTGAGGAGGATAACATATGCTTGTCAATTTAATCTCATCCTTTGGATGAGTCCCTCGGAGTATGTTTAACGAACCCTAGGAAGGAGTGGTTCGGTCGCACATGGGCCTTTCAATGTTTGTTTTAACGAGTCCAAAGATAGAAAACTCAGGGGTTTTTCATGTTTTGAGAGTCTGAAAAACACTTAAAGAAAACTCTCCTAGTTCCTTTTTCATAAAGTAGTCTGATGAGACCAAAAAAGGGATAAAATATTGCTCAACAGACGTTTTCTTCAAATACTTTAATGAGCGTGAAAAGAACAAGATCGCTCGACAATCTTTTCATGTTTAGAGAGTCTAAAAAGAGCTTAAAGGGAACTCTAGGGGGTTCCTTTTTCGTATAACCTTTACGAGTCCGAAAAAGTGATAAAAGTATACTCGGTTACATTCTCACGTATTTACGAGCATGAGAAAGAACAAAGACTAAGCTCGGTAACTTATTCTCATGTATTAATGAGCATGAGAAAGAACAAAGACTAAGCTTGGGATTGTTTTCATTTTTACGCAAGCTTTAAAACAAAACAAAACTATGTTTGGGATAGATTTTAATTTTTACAGAAGCTTAAAAGATAAACAAAACTATGCTTGGACCTGGTTTCATTTTTACACAAGCTTGAACCAGAGGAAACTATGCTTGCGACTTCCTAACGCATGGTTGGTACTTAGCCCCTAGCTTAAGAAGCTAGTGGCTCTAACTTCATCATGAAGTCTAGAGGCTGTAAGAAATGTCCCCCAAGCTTCATTTCATCCAACGACAAAGGCAGAGGAAATGAAGCTTCAAATACTAGACTAAGGACTTGACTCAAACAGAGAGGGGGAAAACTATTTCATTTTTTAACGAGCTTGACATAGAAACAAGAACTATGCTCGTAACCTCTGTTTCATTTTTTAACGAGGTTTCCACAGAGACGAAAAAGCTATCCTCGTAAGTGGTTTCATTTTTTAACGAGCTTGAAATAAAAATAACTATTCTCAAAGACATGTGTTTCATTTTTTAACGAGGTTGCCTCGGAGACGAAAAAACTATCCTCGACGTCTCTCTTCTTGATCATGGATTCCAAGAGGACAATTCTCTAGAATGGCACCATGTCAAGGGATAAAACTCAGTCTTGGCTTCCAAGAGGTCTTCGTTGGAAGGAAGAAACACACTCTCGAAGGACACCATGTCGAGGGTTGCGACAGGAGTAAAGAGATCAGGCTCTAATTACCCTATTGAAGAGATCACCATGTCAACTACTGGATCTAAGTCATCAGAAGTTGAATCCATGGGCGAATATTCCACATAATTGACCTGTGGTTGGGGCGATACCGTCTGTATATAAGAACCATTCAGGGAGGCAATCCAGGCGAGGTCAATGAATGAAAGTTGATCAACAGTCACAACCCGTCCATCGTGAGGGAAAGATATCACATGAAAAAGAGTAGACACAATAGCTTTCATGGCATAGACATAATCTCACCCAAGGAGTAAAGAAAAATCCAAGGGGTCTTGGACTACCATGATGTCAATAAAGACAGTTTTCCCTCCAAAAGTTACAGGAAACTGAGGAAGGGTCCCTAAGGGTTGACTAGTTCTTCTGTTAAAAGATAATAGATTTTTCGTAATTGACGCAAGTGGAGGATAACCCAAAGCATTACAAGAAATATAGGACAAAATACTAATAGAAGAACCTTCATCTATCAACGTTTGAGGAACATCCCGACCACAAAACTGTACTATAATTTGGAAAGGAATGTAAGAGGGAAGAGGAGATGCATTTAGCACCCCAATCAAAACGGATGGCCTCATTACTTGGAGGGGGTCCTACGGGAGAACAAGGAATACCCCTCGGCATGGGAGATTCTGTATCAACGAGAAATACATGGGCAATATCGGGTTTACTCTCTAGCGGGAGAGTAGGATCGACCGATGGAGAGATCAGATCAACCACTTGAGTTTCATTCTCCAAGGAGAGAATGGGGTCGATAGATGGAAACAGATCGACCACTTGGGTGACACTCTCTAACGGGAGAGTGGGATCGACCGAGGATGGGATCATATTGACTGCTTTAGTTTCACTCTCTGAGGGGAGAGTGGGATTGATCGAGGATGGTATCGGATCAACCACTTTGTCAACTGGTTCAACTAAGGACGTGACCAGATTGACGACATGATCAACTGGATTGACCGGTGAAGGGACCGGAGTGATCATTCCATCAACTATTGGAGGGTTGAGAGAAAGCTTACGGTAAGCAGTTGGAAGTTGAGGTTGTGAAATAGTCATGTCTTTTAGTAATTTCGAGGCTTCGTCCATACGAGAACAAAGGTGAGTGAGATGACTCCCTTTGCATAACATACACGAGAACTTGACTCTACTTTTCTTCTTCCCAACCATATCATGACTGGTTGACGGGGGGTCGTCATCATGTTGTTTAGAGGCTAACAACATGGGTTGGCGAGGGTGTGTAGACCATTCTTCTATAACCTTGGATAGACCAGGGAAATCCTTAAGAAGAGGGCTACCCTTACAAAGCTTGCAAGGGTACTTGGGATTACAGGTTGTTTGGGTGATCTTGACATCATCAACACTCCCAACACGATTAACAGTAACTGGTTGTTTTCAAACATGTTTGACAGTGGTTGGAATTTTGGATCCTTGCTTATTTTTCTTCTTCTTATTCTTTCGTTTCTTCTTCTTCTTATCCACCAAGTTACTAGCTTGAGATCTTTCACTCGGAAAAGAAGATGAAATGGAAGAAGACCTTGCAAGTGAAGAAGGAAAAGAAGATCTTATTGGTGAAGACGGTGAAGGTTCCACATGAGGTTGATGTTCATGGGGAGAAGTGCTTGTGACTGAAGCATTAACTGCATTCAAGATTACCTGAGTGAAAAAAAACCATACTGGTAATCCAATTGTGAGACCTGGAAGGATCAAAGTAGCAATATGAGGAGGACCAATGTTTCCGTATGAAGGAAAAACAAAAGGTTCCCTAGGAAAAGGAGTTCCTTCATTGGTCATTCTGGGAACTGACGCCATAAAAATAAAGATCCAATCTAGAGTCCACTAGGGAAAACAAATAACACGCGCTAAAAATCTAGTAAGCAAGTAAGCAAACAAAACCTTCTTGCAATGAGCTCACTAGTTGGTGATGAAGTCCAACGTCGTAGGAACAAAGTAAGAAGGGGCTAATATAGAGTGGGTGGAAAAGTTACATTGACGACCTTCTTAACAGACTTACACCCTGGTGCAAGCTCCCACACATAATCGTGGGTATACCCTCCAAGGAGCCCGAGTGAGTTTGGCCAACGTCGATTCCAGGTACCGTGAAGACTTGCCCCTC